>LOEQ01011429.1:18941-49612 GCA_001685075.1 Bramus lutescens
GACCACTTGCTGGCCAGGGCCCTTGCAGACAAAAGGGCAGGCTTGCTGTTTGCAAGCTCAGAGAAACAAAGGAACTCCTGCCCGGTTTCACACACCACTTTGTCCCCAGAGCCTCAGCCCTAAAACAGGCTGAGTAATGGGATCTTATCACCCCGCAGAAGGGAAGGGGTGCCTCGGAGCAAGCTGTGATGGGATAGGAAGAAAGAGTTAGTAGCCGGGGAGAGAAGCCCGTGCAGAATGACTAGAAAGTTTAAGAGGTTGAGGTTTTCTGTGCTCCCTTTCCGGTGGCGTCTGCTGGCTGGTCAGGAACACACTCACCTCTCCAATGGATCTTCTCATCTTCTGGTACAGGATTGGGACAGCTTGCTGGCCAGAGCCCTTGCAGACAAAAGGGCAGGCTTGCTGTTTGCAGGCTCAATGAAACAAAGGAACTCCGATTTAACATTTTCTTTGACAGAGGTTTCTATTTATCTCTTCCATCTCTTGTATTCTTGCATCTAAAATACCCATACAAGATCCAAACTTTTCATTTCCAGATCTTCCTCAGTTTGTGTGTGTGTGTGTGGTTTTTTTTTTTTCAATGATTCTGTTACCAGGTCTTGAACTGTTTTATTCATTTCCTTCCACTCTTTGGGTTTTCATAGATTTCTTTAATGGATTTATTAATTTCCTCTTTATAAATCACTATTCATACAAACTGTTTTAAGGTCTTTGTCTTGTGTTTCAGCTATGTTGCCTTTCTCAGAGTCTATTGTAGTAGGGTTTCTTGGCTCTAGTAGAAACAAACATGTTGTCCTGGCTGTTATTGATTGTTTTTATCTTGGTGTCTAGGCACCTGGATGTAGGAAGATTGCATTTCTAAGTGCTGATACCTACTCTTGCCTTTGTAGGATGGATGTTTTGTACCATCCTTTGTTTCTTTTGCCTTCTCTGTTTCTTATGAAGGTATGGTAGCTGTGTGTTATGTGGTAGGGATTTCTTCTGCGGGCCTGCTAAGTGTTGCCACTGGGGCTTCCTGGTAAAATGTGTTTCTAGATATTGGGAGCTGATATTTAAGAAGGGGATAGATGTGGAGGGGAGAGCTGCAGGACTCCACAAGTGGATAGAAAGAAGGGCAGTGAACCCAAATCTGCTTAGTCTCCCAGGAAAGGGGCCAGAGGGTGAGTAAAGGCCACAACAAGTAATCTGCTACAGAAATGAGGTGAAAATCTCAGATTGGATGTGGAAGGGAGAAGGAAAGGAAAGCTAAAGCTAGCCTTCCTGTTTTGCTGGCCTACTTGCTTCTCTGGCAGGTTGGCTATGGGGTTCTTGGGAATGCCTGCTGGAGTTGGGGGCTGGGATAACAGGAGGGGTGGGGAGGAAGTTTGGAAAAGGAAAATCTGTGTAGAGAACAGAATGTGGAATGCCTTAGAACTGGGAAGAGGCTAAGGGACTTGAGTTGGTGGGCAGGAGGGAGCAATGTAGATCTGAAGTTAGACTGTCTGCTTCCCTACAGAGTCCAGGATAGTATTAAAAGCCTATGGAATGACAAAATACCTTCTTGAAAACCTATTTTAAGCAATTAGTATTTTGTTACCACTTATGGAAACCTCTCTGCCTTGAATATTGTGATTCAATAAGTACATAGACTTGGGGAATTTTTCCCATATTTAGTATAAACAAAAAGTTAAAATTAGTTGAAATATGCAAACTGTTATTCTTTTATATTTCTTACAAAAGCATTTCAAAATTAAGACTTCTTTACTGTAGATTTTACTTTCAGAAGAAAACATTTGTATTAAGATATGCTGGGAAATTCTCTGGACACATGTTAGAATAATAGCTGTATGTTTTAATTTTTGTTTATTATGATGTATTTAAAGTGTATTAAAATAATTTTATTAGCTATAGAGAAGCTAAGAGTTTATTTTAAATGTGGTGAATTATAACTTAGAGAAAAAGGAAACAAAACACAAATGTCATATATATATCTATATGCAAGGAATAAACGTTATAATATAAAGAGAAGCAAGGACTGGTATTGGTGAATGCAAATCTATGTTCACCTGTGGATTCTAAGTAAGAAATGCTACAATTTTTGGTTTTATTTAAACACTATTCACTATAGAAATTAGATTATATTTTTGGAAGATGGATGCAGCATTGTCAGGAAGTTGTTCTTTTATTTCTACAGATGATTTTGTGAAGATGGAATGTTTGTTTCTATTAACACTTACAATTTATTAATTTTATCATTTTGCTAGATAAACTAGTGCCACTTTTCTGATGACACGGATTTTGCTTTTCTGTAGAATGGGTGGAGTGACAAATATCACCTTAAATAATACTTTTACATTGTGATTTATATTTTTCAAAAATAGGAGTCTTAGGTTTGCCTACGTATACCTTAAAATTAAGATGGAACACTCAAAGAAGAATTGATAAACAGAAATGAAATTATGTTCTCAATAATTATTGTAATTAAATTCACTCTGTGTTTTATTTGTGAATTACCTGACATTGAGACTACAGTGATGAAATGTCTACTGCTCTGAAAGTTTCAGAACAAATTAATTTTTCAAAACACTTCTGGCAATTTAACACACATATTAATTGATATTTAACTTTGTGCAGTAAACTTGTTTCCTGAAAATTAATTACTTTACCCTATTTGGTTAATTATGAAGCAATACAATTTCAAATTGAAAGTGTAAATGGTTTTGATTTAATTAGATTGTGAAAATTATTAATGCAGGTAAGTCTCTTACAATAAAGACATCAATGATCAAAGGATATATTCCTAAAGGATTTTTGGTATAGTTTTTTCATATTCTAGAGAAAAATGCCTTGGTATGTAAGTTAAAAATGAAAATATATTAGCAAAAAGTATTTACCAGTTGGATTTTTGTGCAGTCTGACTGAAATGTTAACAGCATCAATATTTGCTTAATACAATGTCTGCAATATTTAGGTGTAGTCATATTAGCAAATTATTTCCCGAGTACCAATTTTTGGCAGGTAAGTGGAACCAAGTAATTACGTAAGTTGTGTCATAGAGGTCAGGGATTTAACTCAATAGCACAGCAACCGCCCTCAAACTCATGGCCTTGAGCTTTGATCTCAGCTCTGGAAAGTAAAAAATGTTCTGTGCAATATCTAAATTATGTAAGAGGTGATATATTATTGTCTTGACTTTATGAATAGTATATTGATGCTTGAATACTTTTATTTCTCTTTTGAACATTTCCTCTTCTGCACAAACCCTTAATTGGAAAACATTAATATTTTGGCTTTAATCCACATGATAACTTCTTATATATTCTTATAAATATGATAGTTTTTCAATTTAGTAATCTTAAGACATATAGACAGGAAACTCCAACAACTGTAGGAACACTGTGAGTCATATATTCCTAATTCCAGTCATTTTCACTAATTGCTCTTTAATATACTGTTCCAACAGAAAATAAGATTAAAACTTGACCTTTGGACATTGAGGTATAAAATAAACAAAATTTTAAAATATTATTTTAAAGAGTTATGTTATTATTGTTCATCAATTAACACTTATAAATGTACCTATATATTCTTCAGTTTTAAACATCTGTGGAAAATAGCACTGTTGATAGCAGAAGACGTTCCAGTATACTGCATAATAAAGAAATGTACTAATTAATACAGAATCAAATAGATTTCATCATTTAAACAGATTGTGAAAGTTTGCCCCCTACTTCTGTATCTCAATTGCGTAGGAAAGAATCATTTGAAAAATTGTTACCTTAGGCCAGAGAGATGACTCATCTGGGAGTATACACTGCTCTTCTAGGTCAGCGGCTCTCAACTTGTGGTTGGTAACTCTTTGGGCAAAACTCTATTTCCAGAATTATTTACATTAGGATCCATAACTGTAGCAACATTACTATCATGGTTGAGGGTCACCACAACTTGAGGAAATGTGTTAAAGGATTGCAGCATTAGGAAGACTGAGAAACACTGCTCCAGGAGATGTGAGTTTGGTTTACAGAATCTACTTTGGAGGCTCACAGGTGCCTCTAACTCTAGTCCAGGGATCCAAGGTCTTTGGTCTCTATGACACCTGTAAATACACAAAGAAGCCCACACAAACATTTACATATATACAAATGAAAAGTAAATCTGAAAAAAGATCACCTTTCACTTACAATAATTTCCTAATGAGATTTCAGGTTACTCATCTCTAATTAATGTACAATCACTGAATAAATAGCTTGGTATTTGTACTAAACAGACTGAAACACTGCTTAAAAATCTGTATTACCCAAAGGGAATCACAGTTTACTGAAATCTAGATCATTGTACAAACAGAATTTGAGATGTTTAATTTCCTCCAGGGATTTGAACAGCATAACCAAACATTTCAAAGGACTGTGCAATAACCCAAGAAATAGTGGAAGTAATACTTATATGTCTCTTCACAATGGCCTCTATTTAACATTGTATTCTAGGAGATATTATTTTTCTGTATGTAAGAATATATTTTCTGCAATTTACTGTAAAACACCAATAATACATATACTTATTTAACAGAGTGGTACTATTTCGTGTATTATAGTTCACAGTATAAAACAAAATAAATTCATCCTATTGTATTTCATGCAGTTCGTTTCTAATTCAAATCCCACTGTTCTGTTTATTTTAGAACATCACAGTGCTTGGTTATTTCATCAAATTCCAAAATTCTCAGATTTTTCCTTCTTCTTTTCTTGCATTTATTTAATTGAGAGAATTTCACTTATTTTTGACTTAAAGTTTTATTGTTCATAAATAATTCTAAGAGCTTACAAGGAGGCTTTATATTTCAGTGATGTTTCAGGTTGTGATTCAGCTACCTGGCCTTGCAATACAGTATGTCTTTTTTTCCTGATGCCCTAAATGAGCTACTGTGATGCCCTCCACACATTCCATCCTTGAATCCCTCCTGGATCTTTGACTTGCACCCAATGCAACAATTCACTTCTGACAGTGAACTGAATGGAACACATTAAGCACACATTCTGCATACTGAACAGCTTTCTGTTTACTTTGAATTGCAATTCAAGACATTGAGGTCAGGCTCTATATAACTCTCTGGACATTTGAGTCCCTAGTTTTCTCATAAATTTTTAGTCCCCTTTGCTCCTCCCATGATGGAAAGTGGCCTGAGATAAGCTGACTCCAAGCATCTAATTTGGGTTTGAGAAAGAGCGCAATATTGTCTTTTCTCTTTTGGTGAAAGAAAACATAAACATGGGCCTTCCCACATGTGAAACAGTCTGGGAGCTAATGCTGTTGCCAGCTTAGGGAAGCTGTAGAATTGTGGATACTTTATTCTTCTGTCCCACGGAAGACAAAAAGGCAAAGTTTTATAATTTCCCTCCAGTTTTAATATGTTACTTGTCTACAAGTAGAGACAAATGTAAGTTGCAAAACGTATTCACACAAATTCATTTTCATATTTGAACATTGAATGTTTACTTATTTTTAAATAAGTGAAGGCGTGGAGTGAAAGGAAATACAAGGCAATGTACGCCACTGGCAAAGAACGAACCCTGATATTTTGGAACGAAAAGAGGTCAATATTGTCCTTCTAAATTCCATATATGATATATTCAGAAATTTCAACATGCAACCCAAACATTTAAACTTTCTATAAGCTAATAGAAAGAAATAATGCTCTGGAAAATTCAGAACACAAAATCCTGTACTGTACTAACTAGAAATCTAAAAATAAATATATGCCCTAATAAGAGGAATTTAATTTTTGTTTAATGCAAAATTATCCTGAAAGAGTATGGGATAAATTACCAACATTATCATGTTGGTATTTAAACTGTTATAATTCAAATTATATTAGTAGAAATGTACTTATTATCAAAAAGTTACCCTGACTATAAATTGCTAGATCACATAGATAAATCCATAGACTTCCAACAACTCACAATCTATTTACAAATGACAGTGTAGACATTTCATAACAACAAGAGCAGCAAAACTCAGTTTCATGGCACTCTGAAGAATAAAAATATATATTTTAGATAATTATTTGTGTTTGGGGGCATGTATTGGGTGATTGAGGGTATGCGTGTCTATGCAAATGCTCATGTAAATGTGTGGTACAGCTGGAGTTGTAGGCACTTGTGGGAAGCCTTGCTTGCTACATTGGGTGCTGGTGTTCAATCTCAGGTTCTTATTATAGAGCAAACACTTGGAACCACTGAGGTAACTTCCAGCCTCCACACATAATTGTTTTCTTAGCAAACAAATGGAGAAATGAAAATTTGTAAATAAAAATAAAAGACATGAAAAAACCCTAAAATTTATTAAGTTTATAAAAATGTGCAATTTAGCAAAATACCCTTGGAAGTGTATATAGTATTCTAATATATCAATGGACTTTTACTTCTTATACATTATAATGGGATTGTAGTTATGTATCACCAATTGTAAAGAAAACATTACAGGTGAAATAATTACAAGTGAAATCATTACAGGTAAAATCATTAGTGGTGAAAATACAGGTGATCCTACCTCAAAATAATTCAAGAGGATTGGAAAATAAAAATGAAACAATACTGGCTTGAATAATGTCCATGTAGATACCTTACATAATTCTATATTCATCCTTATATGTACAATTACTTTAATAAAAAGAGGGATGCTCTTGAAGTTAATTTGACAACAGTGGAATTACAAATTTGGCAAATATTTAAAATCCTCTCCACTCACATGTGACATTGTAAGTCAGAGATCCAGTGTGCTAGGCCTCATGCTGTAAGGCCCTGTGAGAAGTCATTTCACAGGAGGAAAGCTTCTTAGCTTTGTCTCGTGGTTGTGGAGATTTTATGTCATAGTCAGTTGGTGTACTATAGCACATCATTGTGTGGATGGAGACAGTTGCTTATCTCGTGGAAGAGAGATGTTTTCATTTTCAATATCCCTTTCAAGTACATACCTAATTTCTTCTTAGTAGGCAACTATATAAGGTTTTATTATCTTAACATATCTGTGATAATTAATGTATCTATGATCATTAACAGCCAAATCTGGGACTCAATTTCATGAGTTCATGAGATAAACTTATTCGTACCACAGCATTTAGTCAAATTCATAAAAAATAAAGAACAATAAAAGAAAGAATATGCACTAAAGAACACTTTATGATGTGTTTCTAATAAAACCTAAATTTGTTGGGTTAACTATGTAAAGATGCTAAAGAAGAAAAGTGTAACATACAAATATGGTCAAAATTTAGAATGAATTTTAAAATATGAAGGAAGAATTCTGTAGAGAAATGAGTCTCAAAGCTGTGCTTTGCTGTTTGTCTCATTTCAGAAATGCAACTAATTTTCTCCAGCTTCATGATTTCAAAATTATAATAAGTCAACTTACCTCAGAGGACTGTTGTGGGCATTTCATAATTTATGGCATCACTCAGTACAGGAAATAAGCATTGCCACTTACATAATACCTAATATGTCCTGAGAATTGTTAGCATGGATTGATTTATTTAATTTTCATAACAACCCTGTGGCATATTTTCAGTCTCATGTTTTATAGAAACAAAGACACAGGAAATAAGTGCCTTCTTTGAGGGGCTGAGATTCTCCCTGAGCCATTTTTTTACCACTATCTGTGGTCTTTAAAATCTGTGTGAGGAATAGAAAGAATCACAGGAAACAATTAATAAAGTGATAAGGCTGAAATAGTGTCTTTTAATTATTGGATCCACATGTTAGAGCTACATTTGTACACTGTATCTACTAGCTTCAAGTGTCTCTCACAATTCTATCTTGACTTTGAGAAACCAAGAATAATGCATTCAATTGTAAGTTGTGTTTTAATTCTTTGTAATAATGGAGGGCCTATTATTTTGAGCACTTACATTTTGACCGTCAATGCCTTCAAGACTTTCCATAGTTCAGCCGTACTTACATTCCTCGAAGTCAAAAGGGTTTTAAATAATGGTGTATCTTCAAAAGGTCAAGATAGGGACATATGAAGATGGAGAGTCATTTCCAGATGTCTCCAAGCTTTGATGACTGGAACTCTACATAGTAGAACAGAGAGATGACTCCACAGACTGTTCAGAGAATTTTATTACCCCATTCTCTCTAAGAAGGGAGGAGAAATTAGCAGTTAACCTTTTGAGCATCATACTGAATAATTCAACAAATATTATCACATCACATTCTTTTTATAGCCTTCTGAGAAAGTCATTAATATTTCAAACTCTACAGGAGTAGAAAAATTAAGTTTCAAAGAAATTAAAGAATTTCCTTTAAATTACACTTTTTACAAATTGTGAAGTAAACTTTAAACCTAGTTTTACATGTAATTAAAGATCTTGCACATGGATATATTGAATATTGGCTGGTTTTTCACCTGGTCACTGGATGCAATGAAGCACAAGCTCATTTTCAAGCTAAAAGTACTCTGTCCATTCTTGCTTTTATTTTCACACAAGACCACCCTCATTTAACATCATATTTTCTTTTCTTTATCCACCACTGCCCTTGTCTTCCTCCTCATCCCCCTCCTTCTTCCCCTTCAGTTCCTGCCTCAGGTCCAAAGCAGCGTTTCAGTACATGTGAAGCAGCTGCTCAACCGTTGAGCTGCTATCTAATCATTCAAATGCTGTTTCTCAAACAAAGAATAAACCTCCCCCAGCTGTTACATTTCCAAATAGAAATCATATTTTGTTGAAAAGAATTGGTGGGCCTTACTTACTAGAATATGTAAGAATGATTTATTGTTATGCATTTATGTCTTTTATGTGCGTGTATCTGTGAACTGTTCTTAACCATAGATAATAATAATGCTAATTGGAGCTAAATAATTTTGTATTACATGACTGCAAGTCACTGTATTTTGTCATATAAGAAAATAGATAAAGAAATATTACTCTAATCTAAGTTTTTAATGTCCTATTAAATAATTAAAGGAATTCAATGCTGATGATTGTTCAGGAGAAACATGTCCTGGATTCCTTTATCCTTTGCATGGAGAAAATCTGCAGAATTAACTTAGCTTCATGAGGTAGTAAGATTATACTGGATCATTCCCCACTCAGTGAGTCACAGGAGTGCATCTAAAACAAACCAGAATTTTACTCTTTTCATTTATGCATCATTTTAATGCAGGTGGAAGATAAAAATAGGGTTGTGACTTACATTCAAATGACAATATAACTTGCAAAATCTTAAGAAACCAATTTATTTTGGGGTTGAGAAAAATGGGCATGTTTTTCTGGTAGAGAAGGTGTATGAGCTGCTTGGCTAAGGATATTTTATTTTAGATCTTTTAGAAAAAGATCAGAAAGCTTTCTCTTTATATTTGACTACTTTTTATTTTCTTTAGACAAGGTGAAAATCAACAGCAGATGGATGAGTATAGTAGGCAGCTTTATTCAAATCATATTTGTATGTATAAGACTTTATGTGGCATAATTAGTATAAAACTTATACTAATTATAAGTACTACATTGTCTAACAATCTTTGTTCATCATTGTGGTTCTACTGAAGCTATCAGGCTGTTAAGCAATGAGAAATTGGGAGAAATAGAGATGTACTCGAGAAGAAAGCTTTAGGATTTGACAATGTCAACAATGCACACACGCATAGCTAGATAGATGGCAAATAAGTAGATGTTTGACACTTATTTAATTAATTATAGATAAATAATAATACGTCATACATATAATACATATTAAACAGTAAAAATGTAGTGGATCACTTTTTACTGGTATATCCAGGCTATATTGGTCTATGAGAAATGGCTTTCTTCTCATATATTTGCTTCTAGGCTGTGTTCTGTGTCTCAATGTCTCACCTAGTCAAAAAAATATTCTTGAGTTGGTGAGAACAATAGGACCAAGACAGGAAAAATTGCCTTTTAAATTAGTGAGGCTGTTCTTTCCTTATGTCCTACAATATACCCAAGCATTCCAAAGAATACCCATGTTTAGCCAAGAGAAAGCCCAAGACTTCATGTACTTACTCCAGTATAGATTCTACTAAACCTTTCTACATTATTAGACCCATTTAAAATAATGGTTATGAGCAGGAAATGAACTTATAAATTTCAAAAATATTTTCCAAATATGCTTTGTATTTGACATAATAAATATAGGGAACATATTAATAGAGACTAGATGTATGAAATACATTGTTCCATGTCTTCCAGCGTACCATCCCAATCACTAGATTCACTTTAAGGCTATTTTTTCACTTGCTTCAGACTACTACTACTTATTCACGAGCTGATAAGCAGAATAAACTATCTAGAAATACATAAGTTGAGAATTTCTCACAGAAAAATATAAATAGGCTGGTTTTGTATTTTAGTTGCTGGTACTATCAACAATGCCTAAGAGTCAAGGCACTAAAAACATCTACAATAAAGGCTATACTCAAAGTCGGCTTCATTCATTCCCTAAAGTGATTTTTTTTTCACAACAGATAATGAGGTAGCTACTAACACTGAAAGCGACACTGAGCTAGTCCAGCACACAGGACATATCCATTAAGTTTACAAAAGGATTATATAAGCATCCTGAATTACCTCCATTTTTCTTGTAGAACATTTAGCTTTTAGGGACTACATGTTTTCCAAGTCCTGAGTTTTGAAATATAGATGCAAATAATTTTATACAGTTGTGTTTGAATGTGAAATTGAGTGAAAACCTACCAGAATAAGCTTTTATATATTGATGTTTGTCTTACAAAATATAATGATATTTCATAGGTGTCTATTACCTGCTGATGGTGGTGGAGTTCATAAAAACCATGTTTTACAAGTATACCTTGATCTTTGACTCTTCTCTGCCTTCCCCACTTTACTTCTCCCTACTATGCCCTCCTGTCTCCTTCCTATCCTTTGTCATTTTGTGCCATCAGTGCCATTTTATTGCTGATAATGTTTTAATCCCTTTTATTATTTTTTGCACTGCTCTAATTGTGAGGAAAGAGGATTCATTCATGGCAGGAAACAGGTGATTGATTCATTTGGATCCCTCAATGTTACAAAAGAGTAGGTGCACATAAAGCCCTACTTTATTAAATACAGAGCTTATTTCCATAAAATGTATTGAGAAAGCAAAGATCTGGAGACATGCTTCAGATAACCTGGCAGCTAGAGCGCAGGCAGAAAACTCAAACATAGATACCAGCTGTAGAAGCTGGTTTACAGAGCCATGCTGAAGCATTCTGGTGGGAGGGCAAAGGAAAGACAGGAAGATATAATTTTCAATAGTAAGTTAAACTTAAAATGAGTGGAATATCTAAAATGAGGGAAGTCTGTGGTAGCACATATGAAACAGAATTTGTGTAGAATAACTGAGAGAAAGAATGTTACAAATATTAGGTCAACCCTTGGGAGTTGAGCTGCTTCCTTGAAGTGATCTCTAAGTGAAATCCCGCTGCACACATGAAAACCAGTAATGATTACACAGGATATACACCCATACATGTACAATATACTTTATTAATTTTAAAGGACAAGAATTAGACTATTGTGTATATAATATTCATTGCCAATGCATATTTTGAAAACATAGAGATTTTGTTATTTTAAAATGTAGGGGAGAGAGCTTAGGCATCAAGGTTGACCTTGGCTCTAAGCTATGCACTTTACCAAAGTCTTCTGAGAACGCCATAAAACTTAAGGCAAACTTTCTGTGTTTTTATATTTTTGTCCTGTCTTTATTCTTCTCAGTTTAATATGTAAATGATTATATCATTAAGCTCAAATGAAGCAACATATTCTGTGCTCTGCACAGAATAAAATCTCATTATAAAATACAAGAGATATTAAGAAGATCTGGATGAAAAAGAAGTAATGTTTCAGCTACAAGTAATACAGAATTGCAGTAAAAAAACAGGGATAAAATAAGTGTTAATATTAAATACCTGTTCAGTGCTTTGTGCAAGGTAAGCAGGTCGCTGACTTAGCAATTATTCATTTTGTGATGACTTTCTACAAGTCTCTATTCTTCATATGGGAGACACAGTGCCTAGTAAAGTACACATTGCCACCATTAAATATATGTATGTATCCATTATATATATAAATATATATATATATACATATATATATATACATAGATGGGGAGGAGCAGTGTGGAAACTTAATGTTTAAAAAGATGGAATCACTGCTGTTAATGAATTGTCAAGCAGAATACTCCTACTTATGTTTCTACACCTAAGATTGTCAGAAAAACTTCTCCGTGTTTAATATATCTAATATATCATACCTATTAAGCATTCTATATATCAATTTTTTATAGACATGGTTACAAAAGAAAAGCATAAATAGCTAGAATTGGTTGGCTCATAATTCCCCAAATGTCTTAATGTATTTGAAATGTAGTTCACATGAAGAAAGTGATAATGGCAAATAATCTTAGACCACATTAATTTTAAATGTGATAATATATCTCACCCACATTTAAAAGGAAATTTAAGTCACTGCAGATGGTAGCTTAGGGGCTAAATTTGGCTTTCGTATAGTGTTTTTGATTCTTGACTTTCCAAGTGAAATTAGTGATGATATTCTATAATTCATGAATTTAAAGTAATACAAGCATTTCACCATAGATTAACACTGGAGAAAGTGGTATTAGCTCCACCTTTACCCTTATTGCACTGTATATCTATTTTATAGTGCCCAGGAAATGGTGAAGGTGTTATCTTGCTCACTAGACTGATACCTCTTTCAATAAGATGTGTTTTGACCTTTCTTTTGTCATCAGAAGCCTCATACCTAGACTGGGAATTTTTGAATGGGACATAGAGATAAATATATCTAAAGTATTTATACCAGACTAACATAGTGTTCAGATAGATACAGTAAGTTACAAAAGATACTTAAGGAAGGTGGAGCTAGTTTAATAGCAACATTTAGTAAGTGGGGAGATTAACATTTAAGAATTTGTATATGGGTTCTATTAATCATTGAAAAGATAGAAATGTAGGTCTAAACTCACAGGAAGGAGTAGATTAAAGAGATTTATTACCAATAAGGTAAAATATATCATATCCTAACAGAAATTCCAGCATTTCCTTGCTCATGGTGGTTTGTGATGTCTAGTGTATTATCTTTGAATCATATATTCATTCCTGTCTTAGGCATAAGAATGATTGTCAGATATTGCTCTCATATGTTCTCTCTCTCTCTCTCTCTCTCTCTCTCTCTCTCTTTTACTATTTATTGCATCTTTGCAGTGTATGATAGGTTTCTAAATACACTCTGGTACCTCTCAACTCAAGCTGAGTATTCCGTGCTAATAGTGGGAATCTGAAGTTTCAGTGTGAGATTGAAGTAGTCAGTCTCCTTTTCCTTTCAGAGAGATAAATGTGGACTTCATTGTGCATTTTTCAGATTGTCTATGACATTACTTTATAGCTTTAAAAAAATTTGATTGCAAAAAGGAAGATACTTTTCAATATCCTTTGATGAGGATGGTCAGACAATTGTCCTTTAAGATGAAGCAACTGTTCTCAATATGGTCTTTTTGGGGACTCAATGTTTAGAGATATAATAATATAGATACCCTGATGTTTCATTTACCACTTCAAATGTATGGGAATTTCAAGTACCACTAAACTAATCCAAACACTGTGTTAACTAGAACATAGACAAGAAAAACTCTTTTTCATTTTCATTGAATATCCTCATCATTCATCATTTTTAATCATCTAGTCTGAAAAAAGTTATTCTCTTTCCAGGTGTTTTTTCATTGTAGTATTTATAGACTACAATTTATAGCAGAATTATACCTCACAGCATGTTGGTAAGAAATCTCATGAAATCATGGTACTAACAACATAATTTAAGTTAATTTAATTGATATTGATTCCTACTATTGTATACCTATTAGTATCAAAGTATAACTTGGAGCTTCAGAAAAGTCACAGACTGTGTAACTCCCACAGTCATCGGTATGTAATTGGTATAAGTGGTGTCCTGGACTTGGGGAGCTGAGAAAGTGTTATTGGTCATTATAATGCTTATAGAGTGTGTGAATCAGTGCATTAGCTCCTGGCAGATGCTCATAATATTAGCTCTTTCTCTTTTTAGGTGTAGCTTGATAAAAAAGTGGTGATTTGATACACTAGATGAAAATTCAACATCATTACATATAACACACAAAGCAAAATTTTTGTTTGTTTTTAAGAAAGTAAAATTTTTTAAATGTAGTATCAAACATTGTCTAGCTTATGTGTCTTGTATCATGTTTTACAATAAAAATTTGAGGAGCCAATCATGACTGTAGCAGTCACAGGCAGTTCAAGAGCTGACTTTGCACAATGTCAACAAGTAAAAAGATGTGCTGAAGCATTTGCTAATGATTTGCAAGTCAGCAAGGGCTGCCAGCAGCTGCTTTATAGGTGGAGGGAAATTGCACATCATTTTTACCCTCAGGGAATATTTTCTAATTCATTTCCTCTTGCAAATGTGAAACTCCACATCAGACTTACAAAATGAAGCATTTCATATTAGGACCATAAAACTTATATGAATTAAACATAAACAAACAAAAACATGGATTCACTTGGTTAATGTGGATAACCAATAGGAACTCTGCAAAGAATATGAACTCCATCTCTTCTTGAGGGGTTAATGATTATTAATAGTTGCTGGGAAGAGACTTTACTTTTCTAATAATGTATCCATTATGATGATTACAAGAAAAACGAAAGGTTCAGAGAGCAGTTAAAGGGAGACCAGATGATCACAGGGAATGGATATAATTCCAATACATTATATATAAGAAACCATCAAAATAAACAGAAGTGTACAGATATTTCATCAAAGTAATTTCCATTGTAAGCAAAATGAAACTAAAGGCAGATAGTCAATAAAAAAAGGTCACCTTACATAATGTTCTCATTACTCTAAGTTAGGAACTCTTGGTACCATTATCTCTTCTACAAACATCAGAAAACTCTTGGTACCCTTATCTCTTCTAAAAACATCAGAAAATCTAGGAGACAATCCCATAATGTCATGTTTGCTTTTCACAGAGATTTGATTGTGTGATGATTGCCTTGTGAAGAATGAATTGTGATGGTTGGCAATGCTTAATGATTCAAATCTGTATTTCAATCAACTGGTGGGAAAATTTCACTTATGCGCTGTCAAAGAAAGAAAAGTAAATGGAAGTATAGATGGAGCCTATATTTGAAAAGCTCATGATAGAAGAGGGCAGAGCTAGACTGAGCACAACTTCCAGAGGAGATGAGAATACAGATTTCAGGGTCAAGGGATGTTGAGTGCTGAGGTGTGAAGGGTCATCTATGTTTGGCCATTATCTTTACTCAGAGCAGAAATAAAATCTCTATGCTACTTTTACACCCCCAGCATTGTGCCCATAGCTTCTACTGGTGGGATAAATAGCTACTTGAAACTCCCATGATGAAAGTTGGGTACAGTCTACCATAAAATCAGAGCTTCAAATAAATGGTACTACTACGTTTTTGAGAAATGCGGCTATGAGCTGAAAAGGGGGCAAGATTTCTATAAAGAATTATACATCCAAGAGTAGAAAAGGGAGAAAGAATTAAAAGTTGCCTAAAGTAAATCTGGAAGAAGAGTGAGGTACCAGTCAGAAAGAAAAGTTCTTAGGTTGGTCAAGTGCAGGAAAAGGTTAAAAATATTGTTCATTAGCTTAAAACATTCATTTTATTTCTAGATTCTATAGATTATCTTTTAATTTTTATATTTTGCATATTTACACTTCCTCATTTCACTTTATTTTCAAAGCATATTTTGAAGCAATAAAAGTTAATTATTTTTATAGTCAATGAAGGAATTCAGGCATAAGAGTGTAACTCATAAAAATTGGTGCATCTGGGACTGGGAAGATCACTCAGAAGGAAAAATGTTTGCCATATAAGCAGTCAAACTTGGTTCCCCTATACCCATGGGTAAAACAGTGTCCTAATATTAATAATGTGCAGGTCTATAACAGTAGTGTTAGGTAGAACACAGAGAAGGGTGAGAATTGTGAATTGTGGGAGGGGAAGGAAGAGGGGAGAAAGGGGGGAGGGGGAAGAGAGAGAGGGAGGGAAGGAAGGAGAGAGAGAGAGAGAGAGAGAGAGAGAGAGAGACTCAAGTGTCTTGCTGAACACTAGTGTAGCCAAATCAATGAGTTCCAGTTTCACTAACAGACACTACCTTAAAAATTAAGGCGAGATCCTGAGAGACTTTCTTCCATTCATGCTGGCATGTCTATTGGTGTGGTCTTTGGAAATCTTATGACAACTGGTGACAGTAGCATCCTTGTTCTGCCTAGAAGATGCTACCACACAACATGTTTCTGAAGCCTCAGGTTTTAAACAATCTTTCCACCTCCTTTCCCTTGATATTCCTTGAAACTTAGGTGTGAGTGTTTTGCTATAGAGACCCCATTTGTCGCAAGACTCCCATGACCACCTATTTTCCACATTTGTTTAATGTGATTCTCCTGCAAAGAAGCTTCTTTGATGCGATAAAGAGCTTCTGAGGGAAGGAGAACCATTTTATTCTTTTTCTTTTTTCCTTTCTTTCATTCTTTTGTCCTTTCTTCCTTTCTTCTCTCTCTCCTCTCTCTCTTTCTTTCCTCCTCCTCCTCTTCCTCCTCCTCATTAACATCATCAATATCATCATCATCATCATCATCATCATCATCATCATCATCATCATCATCATCATCATCATGGAAAGGACTCCAGACCTAAGCAGTCATGGAAACACATGAAAATAAAGGCAAAACTAATTTCTCTCTCTCTCTCTCTCTCTCTCCTCTCTTTTCATATTTATATGAAGAAAAAATCATGAATTTGAGAGGACTCAATTTGTGGTACATGAGAGGAGTTAGAGAAGGAAAACAGGAGCAGAGAGGATGAAATAGGGTACTTATATGTGAAGTCCTCAAATTAAAATATAAAATAACTCAACAAAGCACTAAGGTGCAGAACAGTAGTGGAAGACACCTAATATTGAAATCTGGTTTCCACATATGTACTCATATATGAACCCATCGCATATATAATACAAGCACACACACATGAATTTGATAAAAGAATCAGGGTTATTTTATATTACTCTACACTCAATGGCTAAAAGTCTTCAATGTAGACATATCATACTATTTATGTATTTATGTATTTATTTATTTGTATTTCGAGACAAGGTTTTCCTGTGTAGCTTTGGAGCCTGTCCTGGCACTCACTCTGTAGACCAGGCTAGCTTCAATCTCACATAGATCTGCCTGCCTATGTCCTCCAAGTGCTGGAATTAAAGGCATTCATCAGCACTACCTGGCTTGCCATTCATTTTTAAATGACGGGAAGTAGTACTGGTTTCAGTAAAACCAACTATGGATATTTTATGAAGGACTAAGATAATCATGTCTTATGGAAGTTCAGACGGATGTTGTTTTTGTATGAATCCATTCAGAACGATGCTTTCTTCGCCTTGTTAAGGTCTTTATTTTATAAATCTGATCATTCATTAGAATAAAAGCTGGTCTTATAGAAGGCTGAGAAAATATGATGCTTCTACTGTTATTAAAATTTCTCTCAAAATGATTATCTAGACAAAGCATATCATACAGTGTAGGTAATAGCCTGATGTAACAATTGATTTCTTAAAAAGTAGTCAGTGTAATTGAGCTGTGTTACCATATAAAATATAAATTAACGACTGGTCAGAATTCTATGCATGCTTTGCCTATTTATGGGTCCAGACTTCAATAGTTAAATAAATTAAACCCATACTGTGTTTTGATACCTTACAATTAAAAATAGAAAGTATAACTTTGCTATTTACTTTGTGTTGACTATATTTTAAGATGACAATATTTTGGATATGTTGAGCCAAAATATATTACTAGAGCTGGTATCTTGTCTCTTTTCCAGTTTAAATTTTCCCACCAAAATACTTTAAATTCAATCCCTTCTTTATAGTAAATATCTATTCAAGAACACTGACTCATACAAAAGTATCAAAAAGTGGAAACCATTTTGCTTTACAAAATTACATAAAACTAATAGCAAATCAAATTATCTTGTGAGTAACTTTGGAACTATAATTTATAAAAACTAGTATTTATTTTTATAAAGAAGGCCAATAATAAAGAAAAGGCTGTTTTAAGATCATAGATATGTGTAAAGTTACTTTTAAATTAAAAAAATGTATTAAATAATTCTGGAACTATCGCAGATGAAAATATGGTTCAGACAAGGGTACAGAGAAGTACTTATCCAGTTATGCCCAGGGAAATACGAAGCAGGTAAATGCTCTTAAAGCAGCTATTGGCAAATGCCTGGAATGTTCTGTTTTCAAGTGTTCAGTCTGAGAAAATCTCTTTTCAGAATCATATAGGTTAATCAGTAATGAAAATACATGGTCTCAAAACACTCTAAAGTTCCTAAGTTAACTATATTAGATATGCATTTAACCAGGACCTTGAACAAAACCAAAGTATGCTCACATTTGTGCCTCTTAGGACTTTTTGTTTTGTTTTGTTGTTCAACTTGGCGAAAACTAGAGTCACCGAGGAAGAGACACCACAATTAAGAAAATGCATCCATTAGATTGGTCTATAAATAAGTGTTTGGGGTATTTCCTGGATTAATTATTGATGTGGAACATGGTCAGGTAGTCCTGAGTGGTATAAGAAACAATGCTAGGAAACTGTGTGTAGGAAGACTGTAAGCAGCATTCCTACACAGCCTCTGCTTCATTTCCTACATCAAGGTTTCTGCCTTCTTTCCCGACTTGTCATGATAAGGGCATGTATGACAAAATAGCCCCAAGTTGTTTTATTCATGTTCTTCATCACAGCAATAGAGATAGTCAAAAAAATTGTTTTCACCCAGAGTCCCAGTCATTAAAGTCTGTTAGACAAGATAATCTTGTTTTTTTTTTTCATACAGAATCCAGTATATCAGGCTGTAGATGTAGGTTAGTGGTAGAATGATTCCTTGCTTCACACCCTGCCCTGGGTCTTGTCAACAGTCTTCTGAAAGAGATTACTGTATAAGGAGCTCGAACTCTGGATAAGTCATCCCTGCCTCTGACACATATTGACGAACAAAAATTCAGTTCCTGTACCTTCTCTCCCTGCTCATCAGTTCAATAATTTCCTCAATTGTTTCAATTCTTTTTAGCACTCCTTTTGTAAAGTCTGAATCTCCTACCTTGTATAAAGTTCTAGTGCCCTCATTGATTCATTTAGCTTCTGGTGCTTATTCTGCACATATAATTCCAAGGTATAAAAATTTGTTCAATAAGGTTAACGTCTCTTCTTTGGACATTATTTGGGTGGTGTGCATATTGCCTTGGTTGAAAGATACCCCATTCATTAACCTATTATAAATTTTTAACAGATTGCAATTGCTAAATTCTACAGTATGAATTTTTCAGGTAATTTCTCAGCACTGTTTTACATGGATTGAATCTTGTCTGTCAAATAATGTTATCCTTTTCAATGGTATTATTTTTTTCAGCCAGTTGTTCATTATTAGTCTATAAAGACTATCATTTCTAAATGTGCCTTGTTTTTGGCTCTGTTATTAAACCAGTTTTCTTAAGAATACAGTATGAAAAATAAAAGCTAATCCTCAAAATCAAATACATGGATGTATAAGAAAAATCATATTAGCCTTGCAGAATACCATCCACACTGTAAGCAAAATGGTTATTAAACTTCTCAAAGGTAATATTGTCTGTAATCATATAGCTTTCAAATTTATTAATTTAATTACCTCTTTTTGGAAATTTCAGTGAAATGTAGTAGGTGCAATAATCTTTGTTGGCCAGCAGGAGTCACATTTGCAATCCCATTTCAGAGAGACTAAAGAAAGATATGATCAGTATACCTGTTTCCCTGCTTATATAATGACAATATGCTTTGTGTAACAAATTTAAGGACAATTAAAGTGATTCTGGAAAACGGAGAGAGATTCTGGTGGTCAAAATTAGAAAGAAACCCACGGCAGGCAGGGAAAGTCAGTGTACAAGGAGGTAGTAGCAGGTGGGCCATGGGCAAGAAATGTGCCTGGGCTGACCAACAGGGGAATGCTCTGGAAGCTTGGGGAGGTGAACTTACAGGTGAGTCCCCATAAACATGGACTCCCTGTAAATGTGGATTCGTTCCCTTGTTAGGTGGCCAGATAAAGAGGAATGCAAATAAAGTAATTCCACATTAGCTCTGAATAGAGTATAATGGGACGTTCTTTATTTAAGTGGGTAATCAGAAATCACAATGGGGAACAGGAACAGAATATAGCATCTAGGTATGAGAGTAGAAAGAGGGAGAAAGAGAGCAGCAGAGGCGTACTTTTTGGTACACAAAGCCATGCCCAACTTGGTCTAGCCACTCAAAGGCCATTGGTTGAATGAGGATCCCCATTAGTATCCCAAAAAGAAAGGATACAATAAATATCTATAAAACCAATAATCTTGACTCCCCCTGCAGAAGAAAAATAATAGACCAGTAACCTCACTTTTGTCTTTCACACAGTGTGATATAACACGAACCAAATGAACCTTGTGAGTTAAAACAAAAATAATAGGCAAATATAAAATAATAATTTTAAAGTCAATGTGCAAGGCAGTGAAAGGTACTGGTTCCTGAGAGACTAAAGGTTATATATGCAGTTTAATTGTCTATTTTGTTAATGTTCTTCGGTTCCCTGAAGAAGCTCCAAAGCTGAAGAGCAGTACAAAGGGAGTCAAGAGACCAGGCAGATGCCTGGGCTTGAGGAACTTCAGTCTAAGGAAACAACATTGTTGACATTTCTAGGAAGTATTTTCAGAGAGACAACTACCCGCAGTAAAACAGAGGGATACCTTTCGATGTGCAGCTTGATTGATACATATTTGTGTAAATTTGAGGAGAGAAATTCCTAGAACAATGATAAGTAATAACATCTAGTATTTATTTGGAGCTAAGAGTTGTGATTCTTTCCATCTGCCAAATGGGATAAAATCATGATTTATTTTGTCTTGGATAGAATACACAAAAGTTCTGGTCTAAATGTTAGGAATAATTATATCTATTTGGTCTTCCTTCATTTTAATCAAATAAAGCAAGGCTCAAACAGATTAACACATATTTTTTAGGTACAGTATTTGAAACATAAAACAAATATCATTTGGGAGAGTTCAAATATCTGATACAAAGCAAGTTAGTGTTAGTATTTGGAACCTGGAATAAATTATCGTGTGTAAACATAGTAAGGACAACGGCTATAGAACGGAAAATGTATCTACAGTAATGAACGAGAGTGGAAATGATGAACAAATGAATGGATATGCAAAATACTCCATTATTTTGCATATTTCTCTAAAACAATATTGACTATTGAAATGTCATCATTAACAGTGTTCTGTGGAGAGTATGATATATATATATATATATATAAAACTAAAATATATGACAAGAATATAATGACTAGTGGTGGATATGTAGGCACATACTATGTCTTGCCTCTTAAACTGCATTAAAAGTCACATAATACTCCTTTAATCTAGCATGTAATAAGTTAATGATGATTACAGTGAACCCTAATGCAGTTAAAAGACAATATAGAGATGTGCAGCAAGCAAGATTGTGAAGATGATGAACCAAAATGATAAAGAATTATAAGGTGGCCATAGTAAAAACAGAAAGGGAGAAAAGGAGAGCAAAGAGAAGTGGACCAAGAAGCAACAGGATGACGACATGTAAGTGGCGCTTGCCAGTCTTGCTTAAACATTTAAATTGTGCTGTCTAAAGAAACTCACTTTGGAAAGAGAAGAGAGATGAGAGGAAATTATATAATTATATTTAATACAGTAAAATTAATAAAACACCTTGAAAGGTGAATGCACGAAGAGAAGAAAGTGAAACATATAATAAAATATTTTGGTCATACAACAAGTTAGATTAATTAGGAGAAGGGTAGAGAAATGTCACAGATCATTACATTTATCAGGATTGAAAATGGAAATATTACAACAGAAATACACAAAATTAGCAGGCTATTTTGAATAGTTTTATGCTGAGCATTTCTAATAACTATTGTGAAATAATACAATTTATTTAATTTCACTGAGTGACATTTCCGTGTAATTTAGGATGAAATAATATGAATTCAATATATGAGCTTCACAAAAATTTTAAAGGAAGAAAATATAATTTAGCTTATAAAGTCAAGATATGCAAACCAGAAAGAAAATTATAGTTCAATATGCCTCATGAAAATAGACACAGAATCCACAGATTTTTTTATAAAATTCAAAATATGTAATAACTGAGTGGGATATATCCCCAAAATACAAGTTTGGCTTACCATTATAAATTTATCAGTATAATTTGTTGTGTTATAAAGGCACTACACATTACAAACTTTCTGATAAACAAACAAACAACCAAAACACATTAGAGACAATTGGGTATTCTCTTTTCTTTCCTTAAAGTGGACATAGATGGGCATCTTCAAAACTAGAGAATAACTCTGACACATACCAAACAGGAGCATGGTAAAACAATAAAGCCTACTTGGGCTCCCTTAATTTTATGAGATAGAAAGTACATTACTTGCTGTAACTTCTTGTCTACTAAATATTTTTTGTCAGTGTAATGATGGTCAATATATACGTCATTTTAAATATGAGAGTCAGCAAATATTGCAATTTATTTAGACAGTCATATGGATACAAAGTCATACCAGAACTAATGACAGCAACATATAGATGAATGGTTGATATCTATTTTATTTCTCAAAATGGCATCCAGCAGTAAGAAATCAACTATTTTTCAGAGAATCAAACAAATACTATGATGAATTAATTTTATAGAACATAAGTAAAATGCAATTATTTTTAAAGGAAATGAAAATTACCTTTATAATGAAAGTATAAAATATATCTCTACTTAAGCAAGGCCATTCTACACAATTGATTTATAGTTAACAACCAATGACAGCCAATATATAATGAGATACTTTTGTTGGAATTTAACAAACATGTTTATATGGCAATGGAAAGGAACTATAATAGAGAAAGTTAAGTTGAGATGAAAAAAGAAGGCCATCAGGTTTTAAGACTCAACAGATTATTATAATTAATTCAGTTTAGTATTAGTAAAAGAGATAAAGGTTTGTTAATAAAATATAACATGATCCTGAAATAGGAGAATCTGTGATATATGGATTCTTTATTTGTAGCTCACAGGCAAAGATAAGTATGAAGAAGGTTATCCTTTTCAAGGACTCATACAAATAAAGGAGGCAAACCATCCTTCACTCCAGACAAAATACACTTGCTACGGAGCATCAGTCCTAATGAAAATCTACCATTGTAAGGATCTTGAAAGAAAGCAAAGACTAAAGATCTTTATTTTATTAAGTAAACAAATGTGAAAAACAAAAGCAGAATGTGCCATTGGGCAAATTCAGCAGAATTTTTGCTGTTTTATTGACAGGATTATGGAAGACAAACAAACAAACAAACAAAAATCTAGTGTAAGAAAAGTATGTGTGAATTATGTATTAAACTAAAATGATTGACTGTCAAGTGTTAAAAACAAGTATGGGAGGGAAAATATTCTCATGGAAGATGAAATGTTACTGTCATTAATATGTAATACATTTTTGCAACTTCATAATGTTGAAACATATACACATATGTATCTATATGTGTATGTATATATAAAATACCTATAGATATATTGGGTTTTGTTGATTTAAAACCATAATTCAGTTAATAAGCATTCTACAGTAGAGAGACACTAGATAATTTCAACATAGAGGTAATTTTTATTTCCTTTGGAAGTGTCTACATTTTCCTATCTTCTATAAGATTTATTCATCATGACACTTTTGTTCCTCTGATAAATAGTAGTTTAAAATTTCCAACTGTTGGGTGCCATTATGAGATATAAAATTAATATTCTGTCTTTATCTCTACTTGTATTAGCTCAATATTCACTTAGGAAAGAACAATGAAAATATCTCTACAGAAGGAGTTCGACACAAATATTTCTACCAGTTTTATTTGTAATAGCAAAAGGGAACACAGGTAATATATCCAATGGATCAATGGATTAAAGAAGGAAAAAAAAACTAATGTATAATAAAATTGTAAAGAGTTCAGTGAAGAAAACATGTGAAAAAATATATTTGTTGCAACATGATGAATTAAAATATAAATAGTTGACTAAAACAAAACCCATAATACACCATCTAACTCTACCTACATGGTGTTAGGAAGGAAGTAAAAACATTTGGAGACAATGTGTTAGGGTAGCGTCAAGATGGAGAAGTACCACAGAGTAATGACTACTAATATAGATACATATTCATCATCTAGACAATATATATGCATATATATATGTATATGTGTGTGTGTTGTCAATCATAGCACAACTATGTATTGGCCTAGAATTTTAGTAACTCATAGCCATTCAAGTTTAACTATCATGATTTAATGTTGGACAGACACTGGAAGTCATTAAAGAAACATTAGACTTAGAAGAATTGATTCAGTCAATTGTTTCTGAGTCATTGTACAAGCATTTTAATTTTATCAGATGTGAGAGTTCAGTGTTAAGTGGACTATAGTTTCTCAATAGAGTCTAATTGTTTCTCATGTTTTCTATACCATCACATTTCTTAAAACACAAAATAAGTATCATTGTCATGTGTGATGTTGTAGGCTACATGGATTAACTGTAAGATTCTACCTTTAATTTGAACAGGAAAATGGTACTTGTGAGAAAAAGTACTGTAAGATACAATTTATGTCCCTAAAGGAATATAGACTTTCTTCAGCTATGAAATGCTTGGCTTCCAATCATTATCAAGAGTAGAATTACAAGTTAAATCACAAACAGTTTTTCATGCCTTGAACTGCTTATGAATCACAACCAACAATATTTTACTCTGACTTTTGGAGAAGTCCCTTTTACTAGGAAAGTCTTTCTGGTGCCACTTTTGTTTCGCCAAACTATTATTACTTACCCTTGTTCATTTTTTTTCTCAATATACTACACAAATATTTTGTATAGCATTGAGACATTTATTGTATGATATAACAGGCAATATCATATTGTTCACATCCCTAATGAATGTAATATGATATTCTTATTTCCTGTAGTCTATTATCATCTATAAAATAAATATTTAGTGGCATGTTAACTAAAATCATCAGTTTGGGTTTATTGCATAGTATATATCAAATCCTGACAGATACTTTTTTTAAAATCAGGATGTCTGCCTTTAAATCTAAGTTAGAAGTTGACATAAAATGCTGAAATTCTCAGTCTTCCCAGGAGATCTATTCAGGTGATTTTGATCAATCTGTCACAAAATCATACTATAATTTACAATTATGTGGTGGACTATCTGTTTGATAGTATCAAGAAAAAAATACTACAAATCACTGAAATATATTGAAGGCAAGAGAAATATGAAGTGCAGATTCTGAGAATAATTCATTATTTAGCGGTACACAACAATTTTAACCAATCTGTGGAGACTTGCAAATTTGTGTATTTTATACTTATGTTTATTATAAAGTCTTATCTAAGTTGGACTCAATTCTACTTGAATTAAATTCTGTACATGATAGATACATTGTAATGCATATTCATTTCATAACAAAGCTTCCTAAATATATTCATAATTGGAAATGATATACTGGTGGAAAGCTATGTGAAGGGAGTGGCCAGCTTCAGTAAAGATCAGCTGACTTCCTTGAAGTTCCTCAATTGTTTGCTGTGGATATACAAATTTAAGTTATGAATAATTTGTAATCATTTCAAGTTTATCTTGAGCATTTTGTTTGAAATTTGGGGAATTCATGTCTACTATGATTGGATAGTGTTAATTTCCTGATGATGTTTAAGATATTAATTGAATAGTGACATAAATCAGAGAAAGACCCCATTCCATAAGTGACCCAAAGGGCATTTGATGCAAGAGATAAAAAGTTTGGTGAAGTTGTGATTAACCATTAACAAGAAAAGCGAATATAACATAGCATGGAAAATAACCAGAGGCAACAGAAGGTGCTGTGCTGGAGCGAGGACCAAGAGTAAGGGGATTGAAAACACACTCTGGTGTTCAAGATGGAAGAAGAGAACATTATATATATGAAAAAATCTTTCATAAATAGGACCTAGGCTTTCTTGTCTTTGAAATATGGCAGACCTTCAAGGAGTGTGGCCTTGAAGCCTGGAAAATAAATGAGGGAAGTTGAACAGAACCAGTAATAAATTGTGAAGTCACTGTTATCACATTAAATCTGGGTAGTGGGAGAGATAGGCAAAGTAGTGTGGGTTAGAAATTAACCTGGTTCCATACTATAGGGGGTGAACTGGAGAAAGTGAGGCATTTGTACAACTAGGAAAATGATGTTTTATTCACAGAGAAGAAATCTTCCAAGTGTTTGAGATTTTGAAAGGGCTTTTCAGAAGGAAAGTGCAATGACTTACACATGTTAAACTTTGAGAATTATAAAGCATTATTTCAACTAGGTCTCTGGATAGTAAAAGTGGTGGTGAATTGCTGCACCTGGTTTACTAAAACCATAATTAGACAGAGGGGTGCAGACATATCAATTAAGAAGAAAATAAAGAAGTAAAATGATGTTCAAACTGAACGAGCATGTGATCAAACTGGACTCTCTGAATGTAGCTGACAATGGGGGCTGACTGAGAAGCCAATGATAATGGCACTGGGATTTGCTTCTACTGCATGGACTGGCTTTTGGGGAGCCTAGTCTGTTTGGATGCACACCTTCCTAGACCTGGATGGAGGACAGAGGGCCTTGGACTTCCCACAGGGCAGGCTAGCCTGTCTTCTCTTAGGACTGGAGAGGGAGGTGAAGAGGGAGTGGGGGGAGAAGGAGGGAAATGGGAGGAGGAGAGGAGGTGGAAATTTTTAATAAATAAATAAGTAAAATAACAAAATTTGTGGGAAGTGATAATCTCTAGGTTTGGGGGATAATCACAAGAGAAATGGCTTGGCACCACAAATTGTGGCTAGGGACCAAGCAATCTTTAGCGTGAGTGGTCCTTCTCGATAGAGCCATGTCTGTAACATATATACTAAACCTTTAGTATTTGTGCAGTGAGGGAATGCATCTAAGATCAGAATAAAACACCTTAATGACTTTTAAAAATACATTTCATCTAGTGTTGACCCTAGCTATATTTTAAATGCATTGTCTCTTCATATTTCTTTGTTAGCCATTTTATTTCCTTCAGTTTCTATGATAAAATGCTGTTATGTTGGACAACACATCTCTTTTACACTGTTTAAAGGACAAAGAAGCAAAGCCACGCCAAGCCCATTGGAAAAAGTCACACATACATCTCTACCATGCTACATTCATTTCTTTTCTCTGTTTTGGTGCTTTCAAAGCAATAAATGAGAAACACAGTAAAAACATTATAGATTATATTTTAGAGATTAAATATCTTTTTTTGTGAGACAGAGTTTCCTAGTAGCTAAGGTGCCAGTCCTGGAACTAGCTCTGTAGACCAGGCTGGCCTCAAACTCACAGAGATCTGCCTGCCTCTGCCTCCCAAGTGTTGGGATTAAAGGTATGTACTGCCATTGCCCAGCTGAAATTAATTATCTTACCCAATGCTTTGGGTAGAGAAAATTTTTGGTATAACATTGAAGAAGAGATCTCAAAGAATAAGATTCACAATCATGTCAAGTTAAAATAGTTTGTGACTTCTTGTGTTTGGGCAACTGTATCCATAGAATAATGTCCACAAAGGATCACCTCATATATGTGGATGGTCCTGACATGTTATTTCTGTATCTCCAATACCAAAATGTAGTGAGTTTTGGTTTACATCAATATTGCTTCAAGAATAGAAAAAAATGAGTTTCCTATTGGGTGTGCAAGATGTAAGATGTAATAATAAGTCAGTGAGCCATTAATTTCTACTCCCATGAGAAATGTGAGTGGCCTTAGCATTACAAACTTCACTTAGTTTGAAAGACACTAAATAATGTGTATTATTATAGGGATGGCATCACGTTCTACCTCACTTTCACATGAGTAGTAGGTGTTGTGGTATTTCACAAATCCTTCATCGAGGAATCAATGCCAGTTCCTCAGAGCTGGGACTTACTAGAACCTAACAGCTGTGGTATTTCACAAATCCTTCCTGAGGAATCAATGCCACTTCCTCAGAGCTGGAACTTACTAGAACCTAACAGCCCATCGCTAATAATTCTAGGGTCTGATCTGAACTTCAGGGAGCTGCTCTATGGAAAAGCAATTATATCCAATATTTCCCAAAGGTAGGCTTTTGAAGGATCATTTCACTTTTCCAATTCAGGGTCAGTTTTCAGGGCCATGTCACTACAGATTGGGAGCTAAATTCAAAGCATCTTTCTTCCTAATCTGCTCCCTATACTCCCAAGCTCCTGTTCATACTCAGAGTTGTTTTAATTGAATTCTCACATGCAAATCTCCAATTTGTTTTTATGGAATTTATAGAGAAAAATAGTACAATCTCAATGCATATATGAAACTATAAAGACATAGGCATGGAATTAAACTCCTTTCAGAAGCTTTTTGAGGAATCCAAGAGAGAAATTAGAAGTGAACAAAACTCATAGATATATATTAGGGCAATATCTTTTTCATGCTTCATGATGTCATAAAATAAAAATGAGATTTTTCTATAGGCTTATTATAATAGATTTACATGTTGTACTGCAACTTAAAAACAATGGCTGAATTACCACAGTAACTTTTGATGACCAAATCCTTCTAAGAGTGACAGACTCACTGACATAAAGAATGTGGATGGGACTTGAGTTGAACCAAAGCTGTTAATGTACAGCAAGATCTGCTTATTGTTTTCTTTTCATTGTGTAGTTTATGAGATTAATTTATTTTATTCTTAGTCCTGTAACCTCTGCATAGGAATTAAAGAAGGGTTTAATGTACGCTTATAACCTTTAGCAAACCTATGTGCTGTCATATTAGGGACGATACTAAACAAGTTTAAATTCTTTTTTTTTTCCCCTGAGCTGAAAATATAATAAGTAAAACATTTGACTTGTGAAGACAATGGAAATAAATGAATGAATGTAAATGACACCACGAGAATTGAAGACCACAGAACGTGTTCTTTCCTCCTGATGTAACAAGCGGAATTTGAGTGAGGCTGAGAGCAAAATCATGTGCAAGTTTTTCTCTACATTTCTTTAAAGAGTTAGCTCTATATTGAACTTGAATTTCAGAATGATACTCCTTTAAATATTTGGAGAAAACCCTTATACCTCCTTAGGAGCTCGTATTTTCAAAAATGTGAAATTTCCCAATCCATTTTCACTTCGTCATTTGTGTGTCTTACCATTTTCCCTGAATATAACACAATGCAGTGGTCTTTGTTGACTGGACTAATTCTCTTCCAGAAATGTAAACCATTATGTAGCTAACCAGTGCTGTCGACTTTTAATGTAGTAAGAGAATATGTGAAGAAAAGCTTTACAAACAGTACCAGATCATGAGTCATTTCTGGAATTATGGGTTAGACGGTGTCTTGAGGCATTAGGTAATGAAACACCAAGCTGATGCTCGCTAGGATTTAGAAACAATTACTCGCTTGCAGTACAAACTGTCATGTGGGTGTGTTCAATTCCAAAGACAGATTCACAATTGCAGGTGTCTTGTAATTACTTCTTAGGAGATTCAGACCTACTTAGTCTTACAACAGTCAAGCTAAGATATAAGAAATTAAGTCTTGGCCAAATTTATATGGCTATGTTTTTGTTTTTGTTTTTGTTTTTTTCCCCCCAAATTCAATAAAACCAAACCTTCAAGTCCAAGGATTTCCCCACTCTATTGTCTGGTTCTGCCTCCTATTCCACAGTTTTGCCTAAAGCAAACCCTAAGAAACGTTTTATTATTATTATTATTATTTTTTTTTTTTACCAGAACAGGGCTCATCCTCTATTGCTGGCAACATTTATGTGAATTTTCCTTTTTCTGTATGTCTGCAATAGAAAAGAACAACCTGTTTTCACAATACATGATAGTAATGACTCTCTTGGTCTGCCCATCTTGTCTCTGATGGATTTCTTTCTGAGGGATACTTACCCAAGTTCAAATATCATGCTTTGCATTGCCCTTATTATGTTTTAATCCTTCTATTTAAACAAAAATCTCTGTGTCAATCTTTCACATGAAATCCAATTGACCTAGCATTTAATTAATGATTAGTGACTGTACTACTATTCTTATGCAAATGCCATGCCAAATATACCAAAGTAGAATTTGCATGTTTAAAGTGGAAAATATTTGTGTAGTTCACAAATAAAATATATCAATAAATGCTCAAATTAGATAATTCAATGTATTTTGCTAGTATTATTTTAGAATTCTGTGGTATTTAAATTATCAACAGATAAAAATAGAATGATAATTTATTTTGTGTGCATAGATTGCCCAACTATTTACAAATGAGATAGCTTATATCTATATATGCCATTTGTCTTTGTAATCATATTCAGGGAAGGCAATCACTGTTATCTTGAGGTATCATGTCTTTTCATAAACTCAGGGTGCTCTACATTAAATAGTTTGCCTGTATATATAAACCGTAGTCTTTTTCATAATTTTTTAAAATTTTTTATTAAAAGTTTCCACCTCCTCCCATTTCCCCCTC
>LOEQ01011430.1:11364-25163 GCA_001685075.1 Bramus lutescens
TCTGCCCCCGCCACCCGCCCCAGCACAACGGCGTGCGGTGAAGTCGCTAGCCACCCGGACCTCAGTGGGGGAGGACCTGGCCACCGCTCAGACAGACTCCTTTGACTGTAGTCACCCCGGGGTTCCTCGGTTGCCCGGTAAGGACTTGGCGGGGAGGTGGGCGACGGGGTGGTGGGGCTCTTCTGGCTTAAAATGGCGTTAACCAGGGTAGGGATCTGCGGAGGGGTGGCACATTCATGAGAATAATGAAAGACAGCTTGCTTCATAAACAACTCTTTACTGCGCCCTGGGTTCGGGTTGCTGGGGCTCTGGTCACAACTGGGGCCTGAGCTCACACACTAAAGTGACGCAGCCCGGTGCCCCACCATGTGTCAGGCTTAATGCCAACTCCTGTCCCACCTGGAAGGTAGGGGCACAAAATGAGTGACAGCCCAGTGTAGTCAGTCAAAGAACTCAAAAGACCCTCCTTAGGGGTAGGAGGTCCAGGAAGACTGTCTAGAAAAGCAGATGTGAGCATCTGCGGGGGCTCTTGACATCCAGTTAGAAACCTCTACAGAGCTGAGGTGGCCTGAGGCTCGGGACAACGTGCAGTCTGGAGAGGGGACAAAGACAGTTTCACCTGAGCTCTGACCTAAGCGCTGGTGGCAGGGAACCTCTTCGGGCTACAATGGTGTTTGCTCCTCTGGACCAAATTAGAGAGAGTAAACCGATGGGGCTCAGAACTGTGGCCTCTAGAGGTCTGCCTGGACGAGGGCATAAGAGGAAAACACTTAAAAGCAAAGCGTATAGAGACCGAGCGCTTGAGGGGGATTTGCCCATCTTCAGACAGGGACCTACCAGAAAGATATTAATGATGGTGGTACCCAGAAAGGGGGCCGTGGACAGACAACCTACCCAGAAGTCTGTGCTTTTGACCCTTGTGTCTGGCCTGGCCCGTTGTGAGTCTGTGTGTGTGGGGGGGGAGGGAGGGAGGGAGAGAGACCGAGTTTTAAGACTAGTGCAGCACTCTCCTCACCGGCATCCTGCATCCTGCAGCGGTGGGTTGAAATGTGAGGTGGTGGCTATGTGTGTTAACCGGCACATGTCAGGGCTTAGCTCCGAACAAAGTGCTTTCACCGAGGCAGTTTGTAGAGTTTCTCCTGCCCCCTTTTCCAGAGAAGAAATCTGAGCTGCTAACATTCCGTAAATCTTCGAATTTCCTGTAAATTGCATGTCCCTGCTGGCTGGGGCTGAAAATGTTTCAGGCCCTGGTGTTTCCTCATGGGTCTGCTCACACTACTCAGCAGGCAGTTAGCATCTCTGTCTGTGTTTTATGGTATGGTTGGGCCTTTCTCCACCAGGGTGGGAGGTGTGGGGCACTGTTGCTGTGGGGTTTCAAGGTCAGTCTCTTTGTAGCAGGAGGTTAAGCAAGTCCCCATGCCCTGATGGAAACTACCACCCCCCAGATGTGACCTTGACATTTCCTTCTGAAGAGGAGAGCCCCACTGGGGAGGTAGGTGACTACCTTCTAGAGCTGTCAGCCTTGCTCCTGCAAGAAGCAATTTCCATAGCCCTGGTTGACCTGGAGCCCACTGTGTAGACCAGGCTGGCTGGAACTGATATCTACCTACCTCTGCCTCTTGTGTGCTGGGATTAAAGGCACACACCACTGTGCTTGGCTGCATTTATGATTTCTGTGTGTGTGACAAATATAACGAGTTTTAGGCACAGATATTTCACCCTGATCTCCAGTGCTCATCTGGAACTAGGGAGGACTCTAATGAATTGAGCCCTTAGAGTGACTGGTCCTAACATTGCAAGTTTCCTCACCTCCTGGATCTCCTGAGTTCTCAGGAAACTGTGATCTCTATGCTATATTTGACACATGTTGTTGTCATTGTAACCTTGCCTGCTGATGAGATACCCCCCAAACAGTGTGCCTGGAAGTACCTGAAAACACACCGCTCCTGGGTATTGCATGGTTTGCACAAACAGTACTAAGTGCGAATTAGGTCCTTGTGCAAAGCCAGAATGCGCTCTATTGTCTAGACGGTATGACAGTAGACATGAGCCGGCTACGAGGGACATAGAGAAGGGACAAACAGAGGAGCTGGATGTGAGCGCCTTGCAGTTGGGAGCACCTGGCCGGTGCCCATTCTACAGGTGCTGAGCAGAGCCCTTTGCAGCCTTGACTCATAGTATATGATACCTCTGGGCTCTATGGTCCAAGTCCGCAGGGGTGCCTTGGGCTGCAATAACAAAACACAAATAACACAGGCTAGATGAGGCTCAGAGAAGGCTCCCAAAGACACCCTAGGCTCTTGTAAGATCTTGTACACTTCTGGCAGTTACTGTGTGGGACAGGTAGCCACGGAAGCTGAGACTCTGGAGTTTACAGTTGTGGTTTTCATGATCTTGAGATGCCGCTTTTTAAAATGTGTGTATGAGAAGCCAGAGAACATTGCCATGCAGGGTTGAGCCTATGCGTGGTTACTTCTCTTGCCACCATGACAAAAGGCCTGAGAAAAGCAGCTTATGGAAGGGTTCATTTTGATTCACAGTTTGAGAATGCAGCCCCTCCTGGCAGAGAAGGCATTCCGGTGAGACAGCTTATGGTTGGGTGGCAAACATATAAGATAGCTGGTCACACTGCATCCACAGTTAGATAGCAGGGGAGATGAGTACTGACTTTCTTCTTGCTTCCTCCTTTTTGATTTAGTTCAGGGGCACCTGCCGGTTGGAAGGTGTTGCCTACAATCAGGGCAGGTATTCCCTCCTGCATGAAACATGTCCCAAACACCCTCACAGACACGGCCAGAGGTTAGCTTCTTAGATTCTAAATCCCATCATGCTAGCAAGGCTAGGAAGCCTATGACTCGGGGCCGTTAGGAATCTCTGAAAATGAGTCACGGGATTGATCCTCCTGGTCTAATGCCCATTGCTTCAGCAACGGTTTTTGGAGACTGTCGTATATCTCAGCCAGGTACTGTTCTTCTATAGAGCATCTTAAAGGACAGAGATGGTATCCAGTATTGACAGAGACTGGTTACTGCCACCAGGCTGAGGTGATGTGTGTCCTCAGCCAGTAGCCTACCCTGGGAGGCTCTGAGGAAGGGAGGTGTGTTGTCACTACAAAGCCACAGGTCCTGCCGACCCCTGTGCAACCCACAGTGGTGTCTCTTGTCCTCTAGGTAGCATTCTTATTCCTTGAGAGTGTCACCTCACCAGCTCCCCTTGACTTGCCTTCCACACCCCCAAACTCCCCAATGAACTTTTTCAGCTGACTTATGTGCTTCAAGATAGTTTTCTTCGGGCCTTCCTCTCATGGGAGTCATGGAGCAACCGTGTGAATTTAGCCTGTTATTGTCTTTTATGTGCCTGGCAGCTCTATTGGATGGGCTTGAGGATAGCCAGATGGCCAAATGAAAATATGGGTCATTCCGAGCTGTTAAGGTGACAGACACACTGGGTCTCAGAAGGGCTTATTCTCTGTCTGGAGAGCCTGGTATGAGGCTACCTCTCAATGGATGAAAGTCACAATTCACATTTGGTTGTTCTACTAGTGAGATTTTGGAGACCGCCAAGAATTGAATTGATTCTGCAGCAAGAAGTGAGGGGCTAAACTGGGCAGGGTAGGGAGTTCTAAGGTCAGGCCTGGCCCTCGGAGACTGTCTAGAGGGCTTGGGTGGGTCCTGTGCTGTGCTGGCCCAGGCTCTGCCTGTGGCTTCTCAGCCCCTGGGTTGTCATGGGAATTAGATGAAATACACAGATGAAATATGCTGGGAGACTAGAGAGGGTCACAAGAATAAGAGCACAATCAGGGTTTCAGCCATCTCACATAATAGAATCCTGACCCAGTAGGCCCCTCCAGAATATTTAGTATAGAATCACACCCAGCAGAACCATTTCTCATCATGATGTGAGAGATAATTTAAGATGTGGTACAGACAGATCTCTCATTTGAATAGTTATATAGCTGTTACTATGCTTTATTTATATAAAAAAATATAAGCAGGCATCATATCAGACCTGTCTTTTTAAATGGGTATTTTTCTCAGATTAATGCTACAGAAAAATTTTAGAGCCAGGTGTTATACTACAAGCTTGTAACCCCAGTACCTGAGGTAGAAACAGGAAGATCAGCTTAAAGTCATCCTAAAATACATAGCAAGTTTGAGGTCAGCTTTGAGCTACAAGAGACTGTCTGAAAAACTAAAATGAGGACCAGTGAGATGCCTCAGTAGGTAGAGACTCTTGTTGTTGAGCCTGCCGACCTGAGTTCAACCCTGGGACTTACATGGTGAGAGGATAGGACTCACTCCTGCAGACTGTTCCCTGACTCCTGTGTGTCAGGACTGTCCTTCCATCTGTGACAGCTTTGGCTTAAGCCAGACTCTTGTAGAGGTGGAACTCACTGCCCTTCAGGTTATTCTCTTCCACTGGGAAATTTGCTCATCATCTTAAAGTTCCTTCCTTTCACCCCTTACTCTTTTCCACACAAACCACTCAGTCATGTGTCTTACAGAATGGGCATTTTTGCTTTCTTCAACTTCTCCTCAGTGGCTTGGTTTAAAGCTATCCTATCTGCATGGTCATCTACACATTCACCCACCTTTCCATCTGTCCATCGATCCACCTGCCCACCCACCTACCTGCCCATCTTCCCCTTCAGCGAGGACCTATGCTTTGGCTGTGTCCTGTACACTTTGTATTTACCATCCGTGAATCTCAGCGCCGTCACTGGGTGCCGTTAGTCTTCTGCGCGTGTGGAAACCAGGTTTCAGGAAGGCTAAGCAGCTCTCTGTCATTGTGAGCTTAGAGATGCTGTGCCGGAGAGGAGTCTGAGCACATTCTATTTCAAGCATATGTGCTACTTCTGCTGCATCTGCTGTTCACAGAACCAGAGAACTAAACAGTCTCCTCTCTGCTGGTGCTATGAGGTCTGATTCTGCATAACCAATACCATGGGGCAGGGGCCTTTTAAGGAGAGTGGGTGGAATACCTTTTGCGTGAGAACCCTGTACACAGCGGAAACCTCAAAGGCAAACCCGTGGCTGATTCACGAAGGGCAGAGAGGACTGACTGGCAGTAACCCTGACTCCATTAATCCGATAGCAGCCGCCTATGAACCCCTAATCACTCTCTCACCCTATTGTTTTAATTTTGAAAAAGAAAAATGCGAAGGATAATGTAATGAACGCCATGACTCAGAATGAACAGGTGTGACCATTTTCTCTGCACTTGATCCTTCCTGTGGCAGCGCAGGACGTTTAAAACCAAAGGTTGGATGTTTGGCCCGGTGAGTTTGAGCCCAGCATGAGCCTGCTGAGGGCTGTGCCTGGTTTCCAGTTACTAGACCTCTCTTTGCCCTCATGCTCAGGTAACCCACTGAAAATGCTACTAAAGCCTCATACCTAGGCAACCCCTGAAGTTGCTAGTGAGGCCTCATAGCCAGGTAACCCACCAAAATTGCTAGTGAGGCCTCATAGCCAGGTAACCCACCAAAATTGCTAGTGAGGTCTGCCTCATAGCCAGGTAACCCACTGAAGTTGCTAGTGAGGCCTCATAGCCAGGTAACCCACCGAAATTGCTAGTGAGGCCTGCCTCATAGCCAGGTAACCCACTGAAGTTGCTAGTGAGGCCTCCACTGAGAATGCTGGTAGCTCCATTCTCCTCCTGCGACCACACTGGGAAAGAAGGTGATGTGTGCTGTTGGGCTTTGACCTTTCTCGAAGGTCTTTTTCAAACCCGTACATCTGTGCATCTGTCCTCACCAACATCTGCCTTGATCGATGTATTTCGGATCAAAATTTAGTTCTAACCCAACTGTAATTTAAATGGAGACTAGAAGGGGTGGTTTGGAGAAGACAGAAAAGCTATGACTCTCTTTTTAGAATCTGATGATTTGTGACATCCGTCTTAAACAGTCATTGAAAAAGTCCATAGTGTGTTCTGAACTGTAGGAGTAAGCTGGGCACAGTGGTGCATGCTTGTAGTCCTGACACTCAGGAGGTTGAGGCAGGAGGATCAGGGGTTCAAGGTTGTCCCTGATACATTTCAAGGCCAGCCTGGACTACATGAGACCCTGTTTCAAAACAAAAGTGTAAGGCTAGGTAAGGTGGCTCACAATGTTAATCCCAGCATTTGGGAGACAGAGACAGGCAGACCTCTGTGAATTCAGTCAGCCTAGTCTGCATAGTGAGTTCCAGGACAGCCAGGGCTCTGTAGAGAGACCCTGTTGCAAAAAACCAAAGCCAAACAAACAGAAGTACAGGATTAGCTTAAGGAAGCAGACCAAGTCGAGTGGAGGCACTTTCTGATCCCCAATTCTTCATGTTTCTGTTTTTCCTTTATAAAGGGCTCCAGGTGCCTCATAGGGGATTCTCTTCTCTGTCAAGCAGGGATAACCAGCTCTTCAGCTGCAGAGATGGAGGACGTGCCTGGTGGCAACTGGAGGCACCGTCTTCTTTCCACCCACAGGCTGACTCCTGTTAACGTTCATCTTGGGACTGGAGTGAGAACAGCTGAGAGCTGCTTCATGAAGCTGTGTTGTGGAGATGTAGATGGTTCTGGAAGGACTTCCTTGCTGGCAGATTTCCCCCCCCAATTTGTCACTAGTGGGGGCTGTGATTTAAACTAGTTTTGTAATATGCCAGAGGGACCTGGGGTGGACCTCAAGTCCTTAGTGTGAACTGGTGAGGATTGAAGCACCTTTTTTGAGTTGCCAGCAAGGGGTCCCACTTCTGGAGCCTTCTCCATCTGATAGAGATGCTACAAAAGTCACCAAGGCTGAGAGTGGAGACCTCAGAAGGACCTAGGGTTTGTCTTCCTGTACAAGTGGCATCAGTGAGAGCAGCTACATAGACTATAGAACTAAGTTCGCTTATACAGAAATATATGAATGTGTTGTGTTTACAGACCCAGAAAATAAAAAGTTGGGTTTACAAAAACCTATGCCACATATTGTGTGTTGGGTTGCCCGCAGTATATACTGAGCACCGAGGTTGAAAGTAACTGTAGTCATGTGGCACTGTGGGGGACACCTAACTCCTTAAGAGCCGATCATTTAGGGGAAAGTTGGGGACAGGCTCTTGCTTCCCAAGAGTGTTACATTCATTTCAAAAGAATTAATTTCGAGGTATTTACTGTTTTTCTTTTTCTTTTTTCTTATCCTTTAGAATTTCAACACACTTTCTGGAAAAGTTCTCCCTTTCTAGATAATCACAAATTGGCCTCTTCATGTTTTAATTAGCATGAGTGGAAACTGCAACTTCAGTGTTCTGATCAGAGCCATGCTTATTTCTCAGCCAGTGCCTTCCTCTTTGGAATCATGCCCAAAGTCCAAAATAGCCCCTTGCATGCTCTTTCAACACCTGCTTTATTGGAGATGAGGAAAGAAGGGTGGAGACACTGTCCCAACACCTTGGGGACATACATATATTTTTAAAATGTAGTCGTATAGGCTGGGTCTCCTCCGCTGTCCTTCCACACCCACATTCCTCAGGTTGAGATTCTTGGCAGAAAGTGGGAAGGTCTACCCCTGCACACCACACCCTTTCCAGCTGTGGAAGTCAGGGTCTACAAAGGTCAGGTACCCTGGTGGCATTTAAGACCAACTGGCTTCCCAACCAGCCTCCTGTCCATTCCACTCATTGCCCCAAGTTCCACCCACCCTCCGTGGATTGTGGCCTGAGTCCACTTATCTGGGACTGGGTGGGTGTTTCCTGCATGTTTAAGATTTTATGGAGGAAATAAAAATAAAGGAACAAAGCCTTTGTTTTATTTCTGGACTCTAACTGAGGATGGCTGGAAGGATGGAAAGGGGTGCAGGAACTGGTCAGTTGGCACCTTAACAAAATAACCATTCTAATAGAGAGAGCAGACGGTTCTATTTAGGGTTGGTGTGGGTGAATAGGAAGGATGGGCAGAGGGTTTGGAGAAAGTCTGAACATGGGTGGAATGGAATAGGACAGGGTGGAGCAGCTTTTCCCTAGGCAGGGTCTGGGGCCACCCAGCTAGGCTCCGAGCAGGCAACCTACCCTTAGGGACTCTCTGATTTGTCTCTTTTCTTTTTTCTTTTCCTTTTTTTTTTTTAATTCCAGACAGGGTTTGGAGCCTGTTCTGTAACTGGCTCTTGTAGACTAGGCTGGCCTCGAACTCAGAGATCCACCTGCCTCTGCTCCCAAGTGCTGGGATTAAAGGTGTGCACCACCACCACCCGACTGATTTCTCTTTCCTGGATGAAGTCCCTGCTCTGATTTCTGCCACTCTATTTTGTCTGTGTGATCTTAAGAGAGTCCCTGCTTCTATGAGACTCCCTTCCACACACAGAAGAGATGCCCCAGCTCCCTCTGCCTGCCTCTCTTCTCTGGGTCAACCCTCCAATCCACATGTGTGTAGGGAGATAGACACCCAGTACTTCTCAGTTCTCCCGGAGGATTTTCTCCTTACTGAAGTTCTCCAAGGGTGCCATTTTTAAATGTTGCCTAAGCGTCAGTGAGAACTTCCTATGCCCACAGTATTTCTGGCTGTTTGAGGGTACGACCACTGTGCCTACTGGCTGACTGATCTCCAGCATCAGCTACCTGCTGTGCCCCACATGGGTATGGTAGGCTTGGCTTACTTACTTCCTAAGCCCTACCAACCTACTGCTGTGTTATACAACAGGCTTTCACCAAGATCTCAGGAGAAAGGGGGTTTCCCATGGCTCAGAAAAGAGCCAGAGATGATGTTCAGTGACATTCCTTCTTCTCTTGCTTGGAGAACTCCTGTGGTTCTCTCTCAACCCTAGTTTACTACCATTTCTTAGGGATCCGTTTTCCTGCACACTTTCTCTCAGAGCTGACAACTCCTTTCTTCTGTCACTTGATTGAGGAGCTGTGTTGAAAGTCTGCTCTAGACTAACCTTGAGCCATACCCTTTAAATCCAAAAGGGCCATTAGAGAGTTCCTCTAAGCAGAATTCAGTATCCTGGAGTTCCAGAAGAACACAGATGCTGTAGGATGGTTACTGCCGTCATTAAGACTAATGTAAGTTCTAAAGTCAGGCTGCCTCTCCTAATGACCAAGCCAGGAGTGGATCTCTTTTCTGTAGAGTGACTGAGCGGAGCAGAAATGATCTGGGTCCACAGACATTTACTGAGCTCTGCAGGGATGTGCATTGACCATAGAGTAGAGAGGTCACACTACATCATATACAACTAAGCATGCAGTCCCAGCCTGTGAAATGTGGTCAAGAGAGATCACAGGGGGCTCTAGGAGGAAATACACAGAATCTCATCAAGCAAGTCCAAGGCACATTAGGAGTCAGGGAAGTGTATCATGGGATTTAGGGTGTGGTCAGGGTTTAATGAACGGGTGTTACAGTGTTATATCCTGACCACAGGCCTCAGCCTGGTTCTTCTTCCAGCTGGCTGCTACTGTCTGTCACTTACCAATATTAGTTTTGTAGCTTGGGTGGTGGCACACTCCTTTAATCCCAGCACTCAGGAGGCAGAGACAGGCAGATCTCTGTGAGTTCGAAGCCAGCCTGGTCTACAGAGTGAGTTCCAGGACAGGCTCCAAAGCTACAAAGAAACCTTGTCTCAAAAAAAAAAAATAATAGTTTTGCACAGTTGTCAATTTGCTAAAGATTATACAACTAGCAGAGAGGCTAGACTGATAATTTTTTTTTCCATGACAGAGTCTTGTGTATTCCTGGCTGACTTCATACTTGCTATGAATTTCTGGTCTTTCTGTCTCTACTTTCCAGGTTCTGGGATTATGTGTGTAAACTGCTCCGTGTGGTCTATGAAGTGCTGAGGATCAAACCCAGGACTTCATGAATGCTAGGCAAACACTCTACCATTGGAACTACAACTCCAGCTCTTAGATGAAAGAGTTTTAATGAAAATGCTATATAGAAAGCCGAGGGAGCTAAGTGAAGTGGCACATACTTTTAATACCAACACTTGGGAGGGCAGAAGCAGGTGGATCTCTGTGAGTTCCAAGCTAGCCTGGTCTGCATAGTGAGTTCCAGGACAACCAGGCTACAGATTGAGACATCTCAAAAAAAAAGAAAAGAAAAACACAATAACAATAACAACAAAAAACCCAAGGCAGGGTGGACACAAGCAAGCAAGAAAGCAAGCAAGCAGAGGGTGGGCAGCTGGCCACCCAATCCGTTCTGACCTTTGGTTGAGCCTTGCCCTTGGGTCTAGGGCAGTCTGCTCCAGAGCAGTCTGCCTGGTTTCCCTCTCCATTCTAAACCAAATCTACGTGGTTAGGAAGGCAGAGGAAAAACCAGAAAACAGAAAACTATAGAACTCGGGGTGAGGTGTAGCCACCCGTGTGTGTGTGTGTGTGTGTGTGTGTGTGTGTGTATGTGTATGTGTGTGTGTGTGTCCTGCTTTTTCAGATAGAAAGTTTAAAAAGCTGAGTTTGTGAGAGTTGCCGAGAAACCACCATGCCCTGCCCTGAGCCCTGGTGGATGCTCATAGCCAGGTTTTCCTCGGTGTGTCACTCCACAGGCTCCACACAGGAAAATCCCACCAGCCGGCTTGTTGCCATGCCCAGCCCATTTCCAGGAAGTTTCCCCTTTATTTGGCCCATCCATCTGGCTACTCTTTAAAAATGGAAATTAGATTGCCTCACCCTACCTCTGGGAAGAGCCTAGTCCCCATTTCGGCCAAGCATAAAAAAATGGTCACAGTCTTTGATAATGGCCTTTAATGTTTTGAAAATAAATGAGGAAAACAAAATCCTTTTTGAATGTACCTTTCGCCCTCTACCTCCCTGGGTCTGAGCCACTCCCGAGGCAGGCTGTGTGCCCTCTCTGTGGAGGACACACCCCTGGAAATTTTCCTGCAGGCAGAGGAACCCGTGTTGCTGCATGGGGTTGGTTCCACTGCTTTCGTCTTTTGGTTCTTTGCAGCCAGATTCAGGCCAGGCTAGCAGTGAAAAGAGTCGTCTGTCCCAGACCATCACAGCCCTAGGGTTGTGTACATGTTGGAAAGAGCCAGGGAGGTGGCCGTTGATCCGTGGCAGAGCCATTAGGAGGTATGGGGGTCATTTATTTGGCTTGTACAATGAAAACCTTTTAAACTGATGGTTAGTATTCGAATTTATTTATTTTTGTTTTATGTGCACTGCTGTTTCGCCTGCATGTATGTTTGTGTGAGGGTGTCAGATCCCCTGGAACTGGAGTTACAGTTTTGAGCTGTTGTGTGGGTGCTGGGAATTGAGCCCGGGTCCTCTGGAAGAGCAGCCAGTGCTCTTAAACATTGAGCTCTCTCTCCAGCCCCAATGGTCAGTATTTTAAAATCTGGAGTTCTCTCTCTCTCACACACACAAACAGATTTCTGGTTAATCTGAAAAGATAAACTCTCTGTTGGGAGGCCGAGGCAGAATAGCAAGCTCCAGGCCAGCTTAGGCTATTCAGTGAGACGCTGTCTCAAAAATGAATGGAAGCAAAACATCTGCCCTGCTGTAGGCACTCTCTAGCTGCGGCTGCCAGCTGGGTCAGTCCCCTGCTCCATGCTACCAGAGGAACCTGATAGAAAGGGTGGCACAAAGGGACAGTATGGCCACAGGGTCACGTAAGAGCTTTGCGGTCCGACCTCAGCTAGGCACGCACAAAGCCATAGAACCCTGTCCTTAAGGAATCTAGGGGTCATTGGATAATGGCTGCCACTTGGAGTCTGCCTGAAATTCCATAGACGGAAGCAAGGGGCTTCCTAGGGCTCAGAGAACCAGGCCTTTCTGAGCTCAGCTCAGAGAGCCTGTGAAGACAGAGGCAGCTCCTCAAAGAGAGTGTTGGAGGGGGTTCAGTTGGAAGGCCCCTACTGGAAGGCTGCCTATGGGCACCAGCACCCTGAGGTCTGGACACCCTGCTAGGAATTAGTGGGAGCAGAGATTGTATGGAGGAAGGGGTGCTGAGCAGCAGAGGGAGAGCCTAGAAGGCTCTGTCTCTTCAGAAAGTAAAGATTCCCAAGCACAATTTTCCAGGACGGTCTCTGTGCTCAAGGACAGGTTAAGAGTAGCAGTGCTAAGGATTAGGAGGATCATGCTGGAGAAGGGAGCCCAAGCTGGGAGCAGACTGCAGCCACCGAGTGGGCAGGCCACATGCAGCAGAGGTCAGGGACCTTGGTTTTGAATTTAAGGTAAATGGATGGAGGAGGAAAGCGTAAGAGTTAGTTTAGAGTGGAGAGGTGGTAAAGGGGCCTGAGTGGACGGGGAGAGGTGCTAACTCAACCTGTGGGTCGTGACCCCTTTGGGAGTCAAATGAACCTCTTTCACAAGGGTCGCCTAAGACCATCAGAAAGCACAGACGCTTGCATCGCGATTCATAACAGTAGCAAAATTAGTTATGAAGTAGCAACAAAAATAACTTTATGGTTGGGAGTCAGCACAACACAAGGAACCATGTTAAGGAGTCCCGGCTTTAGGAAGGTCAAGGACCGCTGGGCTGGCTGAATCTAGCCTGTGCAGGGCTGAGTTGCACTGAGCTGAGTGAAGAGGTGGAAGGACCCACGAGAAGATTCAGCGGAGGGAGAGCCCCAGGTGAGCAGGGTTCCAGCTGCTTGACTGTGGTGTGGAAGGCCTTCAGTGTGGGGAACCTTCCCCGTGGAGTGACCACTGGTGACCTTCCCAGTCACGTTCAGATTCCCATGGTAGGCTGAAGAAGTTCTGTCCCTTCGCTGCAGGTGACACTGCCCCAGCACTAGGAAAATATGAATTGGCACTCCCTACCCCTAGGTTCCGAGAACAAGGACTTATAAAGCAAACCACGCCTACCTCTCCTCTCAGCTGTCGCTCCAGCTGGAGCCCCGCCCTCACAGAACTCCTAAGGTTCCTCACCTGTGGACTAAGGTCTTCCCATTCCTCCTGCCCTTGATGAGGTGCTGGGGACACAGTGAGAAGCAGAGCTGGGGCTCCAGAGGCCAGGTGAGACCCATAGCCTAAAGGCTGCATGGATTCTGAGACACTGAGACCCCTGTCAACCCCTCAGCTCTAGGAAGTGAGACAAACTTGTAGTCTTACAACTTGCAGGACTTGGAGGCAAAACCTCAACCGCTCTCTTTACTAACGTGGTACCTTTGGGCAAATGCCTTGGCATCTCTGACTCTGTTTCCCCATTGGTAAAAGTAGAGTAGCAGCTCTCCCTTGGTTTCTGCCACTGGACCTCTCCTGAGTTACCTTCCCTCCCCTCGTTCTGGACTCTTAATCTTGCCCTAACCCTGCCCCTCTCCTCCAAGCTTCTACTGCTTTGAGTTTGGATTGCGCAATCTGTCCAGCCTCATGCAGACTCTGCTGGGATTTGCCTACCATGTAATCTCCCTGTGACCATCACTGTGATTGGAGGGCCTGGGTCACTGGGCAGCCATGCAGCAAGCCTAACTGCATGACCGTGTTGGTTTGCATGTAGAGAGGATCTGTGGGCCTCCAGCATGTGCAGGCTCGTCACAACCTCACCTGCCTAGCCCTGTAGCCCTGGCCACTGACTCCCTTATCAGTGGATGTTTCTTGAGCAGCCACTATATGCTGTTGCACCAATGTTGGGTGTAAAGGTGCAAAGATGAAGATCCCTGGTTTCTCTCCTACCCTTACTCTCCTACCTCATCCCTTCCACTTTTTACACGCAGCCATATCTCACAGCTTATGGTCCTCGCTGTGCCCTTAGTTTCATACTCCTGAGCTCCACAGCTTCACAGCTTCTGTTGTTCGCCTGGGCCATGCTTGTCTTCATTGTATACCTGGCTAATGTCTGTGTGGTTTAATATTTATTTATTTATTATGTATACAATATTCTGCCTATGTGTATGCCTGCAGGCCAGAAGAGGG
>LOEQ01011431.1:0-30664 GCA_001685075.1 Bramus lutescens
TCTCTCTCTCTCTCTCTCTCTCTCTCTCTCTCTCTCTCTCTCTTTCTGTGTGTGCGTGTGTGTGTGTGTGTGTTTGTGAAGTCAGCCCAAAAGCAGACATCATGTAGTTTCATCAGTTGCTTATCATCTTCATTTTTGAGGCAGGGTCTCCCACTGAACTTGCAGCCCTCTAATTTGGCTAGGCCAGCAAGCTGAAGGGATGGAGTTGTTTCTTCCCGTCTCTGCCTCTCTGTTGTTGGCATTACAGGTGCACATCACTGTGCAGGGATATTTTTCACTAGATTCTGTGGACCAGGTCTCACATTTGCTCAAACGCTTTATCAGCTTTCCCATCTCAGCCCTGCAGCCCATCTTCGATAACCACACCTGTAAGTTATTGATGACCACAGTGTAAACAGCTGTCATTCTTTCTGTGGGAAGGGCACTTACTTAGACATACAGCTCCACATTGTCCTTTGGAGAACCTCAGGAGTCTTGATCACCCGACCTGGTATACAGAAGCAGATTCCACAATGTGGTCCAGGTGTTGCAACTGTTTCCATCCTTGTTCAGCTGCTGTTGTGCACATCTGTTCTAAGAGAATGCACTCTACAGCTGGTGGTGGGCAGCCTAACACCAGTTATCAGGTGACAAAGACCGGTGTCTGATGTGATGGACAGGTGGGGTAGGTGGTGGTTAGAAGGAGTTGTGTCTCTTCTTTTGGGAAGAGGACAGAGAGATATGAACTTGGGAGAGGCGGAACAGAGAACTCATCCAGGCACAGCCTTTAGGGTTCCATCTAGTTGCCCACCTACATAGGTTACTGTGATGTTGTTTGTTGGCATTTGTAAAGTAAGGCAGTTATAAATCAACAGAGTAAAAATCAAACGGCTTCACTCTTTTAGGGGATGTGGGTCCATAAAGGAAGGAAGAGCCTGTCCCTGGGCTCCAGGTCTCCAGCTCACCTCTGGATGAAGTGGGCAGTGAAGTGATGCATAACCTCTGTCACTACCCACTTGGCAGTGATGGAGGTGTGTTCTGCTTGTATTTGGTGTAACACTCCAATTCTGTGCTGGGTAGCGCCATATACAGGCTCACGTTATGGTAGCCATTCATTTACCTGATGCCATCATTTGAACCACAAAAACAGAGTGGATTCTGCTGAGGTACATTCGAGCTGGACAGATGCAAAGTCAGTGTCCTTTCCATTCAATAGGCTGGCACTGGGAGGACATATGAGAACCTTCGTCAGCCACTTTGTCACCATGAGGAGACAGCTAGGAGGATGACACAGGGAATCACATGGAGAGGAGCAAATCTCATCTTGAGGCTTAGCTGTCATGGCTTGAACTTGCCTGTTGTTGGGGCTAAAACATCCTTTGTAATGCCTGTGAGGTTTCTTTATTCTTTGCCTTTCTGTTAACTGTTGAAGTAAGATATAATAATACTTCAAATTTTTTAAATTAGGAAAATAACCCAATTATCTGCAATCTCTTGATTATAAGACTTTATTGCTTGTAGACCCAGTCTTTATAATCCCCTTAATTCTGTGTGAAATCTTGAGCATACACAGTGTTGGCTCCTTTAGATTCCATACAAGAACAACTGCCAAGTTAACTACATGAGAAGGCTTAGGGTTATAACCTTCCATTCAGGGGCTGGAGATATGGCTCAGCAGTTAAGACTGTGTACTGCCTTTGTAGAGGACCTAGGTTCCGTTCCAAGCACCCACACTGGACAGTTCACAACTGCTTATACCTCCAGCTCCAGGAAATCTGACTTCCACTTCTGGACTCTGCATACACACACATACACACATAGCTAAAAATAAATAAATATTTAAAATACATTTAAAAATTCTTCTGCATCAAGAAGTACCATTTCTCATGGGACAATTGTCTGTCCTACAACCCCAGATTTTTAAGACCATATAGCAACTCAACATGGCAGAATGCAGATATTTTTCAGGGACAAAACTGTGCTGGCTACACAGACTTGCAGAATTCTGTTTCTTTCAGTCTCAAATCACTTAGGAAGCCCTGGGTTTCTGAGAAATCGTGTTTCAACAGTGAGTTAACCTAGTCACAATGACAGGCAAATATTCAGAAAGAAAAAACATATGCTCAACATACAAAGATTTGCTTCTTAATAGCTGCTGATGAAGAGGTGCAGTTTCCAATTCATCCTCATCTGTCCACACAAAGGAAACAGACAAGGTGCTGATAATGGGAGCTCTCAGGTCAGTGGGGATAATAATTAAGAGACCTTTCTAGAATGGTTTTATATTCATGGATGCAATGTGAATATTGGAGTTGAAAAAGAGGTAACTATAATCAAGATTGGAAGAAGGAAAACACATACCGACTTTAGGGCGGCTTTTCTTGACAACCGTGTGGAAGCTCTTTGCTAAAATAACCCGTGCAGTCCTTTATTCTTGGGCAGTGCTACAAAAACAGGGCTGATTTTGAAAAAAAAAAAAAGCTTATGTCCCTTTTGTGAAACTTTGAAATCTGTTTATGTCTGTACATTTTGAATTTTCAGTGATTTTAACTATGGGGGAATACTTGTTCCTTAACTGTTTACTTATTATTATTTCTATTGTATTTGTGTGGTTGTTTTGCCTGCATGTATGTATGGGCAGCATGTGCTTACCTGGTGCCCATGGAGTACAGAAAAGGCCTCAGATCCCCTAAAATTGGATTTACTGGTTGTGAGCCACTGTGTGAGTGCTGGAATTGAACCTGGGTCCTTTGAAAGAGCAGCCATCTCTCCAGTTCTTTTTCTGTCAAATCTTCACAACATGTTAGAGGAAAATTCCAGGCAAATAAGAGCCCTAAGAATTAACGAGCTTCCAGGTGTGCTGGATAGCTTTAAGTCAACTTGACACAAGGTAGAATCATCAGAAAGAGGGAATCTTAATCAAGAAAATGCCAAATGCCTCCATAGGATTGGCCAGGAGGAAAGTTTGTGGAGTATTGTTTTAAAATTGAAGACTGATGTTGAGGGCTCAGCTGACCATTATAGGGAATTATATCCAAAGCACATGGTCCTGGATGCTGGAAAAAAAAAAAGCAGGTGGAGCAAGCTCTGAGGAGCAATCCAGTAAGCAGCACTCTCTTCCATGGCTTCTGCTGCAGTTCCTGTCAGACTTTCCTGGATGATAGACTACAAGCTGCAAGCTCACATGAGCCCCTTCCTTCTCAAGTTGTTTTAGGTCATGGTCTTTATTACAGCAATGGAAACTGTAACTAAGACACCAGTAAGCCTAGATTTGTGCAGGTTGGAAGCACTGATGGGAAACTAGTACCTCATGTTAATGAGTTTTAACATCCCTTCTCTGGTCTGTTGCCTCTGCTCCGTGTCTTGAGGCTTGCCCCCCTCTATCATCTATCTTCCCAGCTATGGTGGAGAGAACACTCAGCCCCCTCCATCATCTTTCTCCCCAGAGAGAGAGAACACCTGCTTTTGCTTTGAGCAATGTCTCCATCTTCACTTTTATGCCCAAAAGGTGGTAAATATTCCTAGAAGAGTTATTTCTTCTTTAAAACAAAGTTTTGTTTTTATTTATTTTTTTGTTTAAGGCTACACATGTGAGGGTGTCCCTAGAGACCAGAAAGAGTGTCATATCCCCTGGAGATGGGGTTACAGACAGCTGTGATCATCTGGTGTGAGTGCTGTGAACTGTAGGTCTAGAGGAGCAACAAACACTGGAAACGCTGAACCATCTCTCTGGCCCTAATTTTGTTTCCCAACATGATTGCCTAAGGCTTTAAAAAAAATACAGCAGTGTAGGGGGTATTGATGACTGTGAACCTTGCAACCAGACACTTAAACACCATGGAAATTTAATCCAAATTGTGTGTGCTCACATACTGGTTCTGATTCAATAGCTATGCAAAGACCGACAACTTACATGACAATTCGTTGCCTCAGCTTTGTCTCCTGTGACATGAGAAGGAAACTAGTATGGCTCTCCTAGAGTTAACCTACGTGGAAAGTTTAGAACAAATGTCAACAGTTCAGCAACTCTCTAAACGTTAGCGGATACAATTGTTGCTGCCATCCAAACTTTGTAGCAGATATGAGCTAATGACTTCCAGGGTGTTTTAAAGCTTCATTTTCTTCCCTCTCCTGGGGAAATGAGCAGAGAGCCTTTATCTGATTGAATGAGAGAAGGTGAGTAAAGGTTAATATCTCACAATATTATTTCAACAATCAGTAAGTGAAGATGGCCTGAAGACATTTTTTTTCCAGAAGACATGCTCCTTGTTGCCTCTTAAAGGCCATGCTAATAAGAAAAGTCTCGAAAGAGTTCCACATATGTATGAAAACAAGAGACAGATGACTCCTTTTCCAGTATTTGAGCATGCAATAATAATAAGAAGCCATTCAGGATTCTCTGTTGTCACAGTTTGACTAGCCTCAAGAACTGGCGATGAGATACTGATAAAATGTGAAAATCAGATTTCCCTAAACGGCTTTTACCTTCACAAGGATAATAGATCATTTTTATCACCCCAGTATTAATATAAAGTTGAAATAGTTGAAGTAGCCTGGGATATACAATGAGGAAAGGGTCCGGGTTTCATGAAGTCAGACACGTTGAGAATGAGAAGCAGAAGTGATTAAATGATAATTAAAATATGAAGGGGAAGCCCAGCTCGGCTACATATAGGAAGTACATTCTCTTTGGTACATGTCATTTCTGCTGTCCTGCCTTGAATTTTTTACTTATTGCACCCCCCTGCCCCAAATGCATGAGCTACTATGGGTACAATGAAGTCTGCTGATATGGTGGAGAGGTATCTCTGTAGGACGGGTCAATAATAATAGCTGAAGCTTCAATAGACATTGGATTGCAGGATCATTCATGGTGTTTGCATCATGAGGAGGAATGTCTTTTAGAATAATTTGGGGACGGTATGATAAATGCACACTTACTGTTGAGACACTGATGATTTTCTGAAGTGGTCCAAGAACTCTGTAATCACACTAGGACTGCAAAGCTCCATTGCTATGTCGTGTTAGAGCTTGGCATTGTACACATTACTGCTACCTGTTTCTGTGGAGCCATCTCATTCCTCGATGGTGCCAGAGCTTGTGAAGTACATGTTGCTGTTACTGGTCTCTCTGGAGCCATTCCTGCGCATATATGATGCATCATGTTTTCTGTGTGTTTGTAAAGAACAACAGCACTGAACTCTTTGTCATGCAGACTTTCCCCGTTACCACTATCACCATCACCACAACGATCCTCACTGACATTATCACGACCACTACCACCCTTACAATACTGTCACTACCTCCATCATCATCATGACCACCACCACCATCATCATCACTACCCTCACTCTCACCGCCTTCATCATGTAAAATACAAAAAACACACACAATATTTTCTTCTGTTGAAAACACTGTTAAATGACACCCAAGCACTAACTGTAAGTGACATCAACATGTCTTACCATGGACCTTGGGAACTTGCTTAAGCCATTTTATTTCCAGTACTTTTGGAGGATGATTGACAGTTTTCTCTCCGTTTGTATTGGATAAGACATTCAGTACAATTTATAAACAGCCATGTTACTGGGTGCTTTGGGTATTTCTGCAGTTTTGGGGTGGGGGAAAATCATTGTTACCTTGAAACATGTTTAGGTATAGGTTTTATAAAGACATTACCATTGTTGGGAAGTTTCTTTACTATTCTTCATTCGTTAAGACATTTAAAAAAACATTATTGACTTTTTATGGGGTTTCAATTCTTTTGCTCTTTCTATTGAGATTATTATGTTTTGCATGTTCTCTTAGTTCCTTATCATCTGGAAAGTGCGTGCACATTTTTATGTGTATGCATATTTGCACGTGTGTGTGTGTGCGTGTGTGTGTGATAGTGTTTACCACAGCAATAGAAAACAAAGAATGTTACATCTCTTTGGCATTATTTATAAATGCCCCAAGTGTCTGATAGATTTCTCCAGGCATGTCAACAAAAGTTGAGTCATCCATGCAATACTTTTTAGGACTAAATTCTTTGTATAAATGTAGAGGATTTCAAGTGTTTGTCTCTTTTAGAATGAGCTTTGATAGACTGAGTATCTCAAGCTTCTTTCTTACTTCATTGAAGTCATCAGATACATTTGTATAAAGCTGCTGCAATCTGGCACGGGAATCTTCCTGGTAGCTTCCAGCACTATAGAGATGGTCTTGTCTTCATTGGTGACATTGTCACTGTCTATCTTCTTTCTCATCCCAATGTAGGATAACTGTGCATAAATATAGATGCTGGGAAATTGTCTGTCCTAAAAAAAGATGTCAGTCCTCTCCCAGAAGGCTACCTGGACATGAGCCTTACCAGGGTGATGATTTGCAGCCTCCTTCCAACATATCGGACCTCTACTCATTGTGGAAGAAAACTCCTGATGTGCAGAAATATCAGGGACTCAAGCATGCTTCATAATGTCATATAGTCCCATCCTGCACAGTTGCACTTCAAGGAAGCCTGTCCTACTCCTGACCATTCTCATGAGCATCATGGAAGAGCTATAGGCAGTATATTGTGAGTGGCCATGACTCCCATCACACCAGGATTTTCCAAAGGACCTGATAACTCGTACTCGAAACTGGTAAAAAGTTGAGCTGAATTTTTTTTCTGCTTCTTCGAAAGCTGTTTATCACTCTATGCTCTGCCAAAGATGAGTGTTCACGTATTTTCTCTCCTTAGATGGGTCTGTCCAGGACTGTGGTGTATCCAGCTCCTGCCAGTCCTCACAAGCTGATTATGTAAATTTCTTCTTGTCTCTCTTCATTGGTCACATAACTATAGCTTGAAATTGAGCATGATGGGAACAAATACACACTGAAGGTTTGCAGGCACCATGACAAGCATTTTCTATGTAGAAGTTGGTGGCTAAACCCATCAACATATCAGAGACTTGCTAACCTTGAAATTTAGTTTGCCAAGTCCCTTACAACTTGGTTTCATGGGCTGTTTGGTGATCACAGAATAATAATCATTTATATAAATTTCCTTATTAATTCAATAGTGGACGCTTACATGGTTTCTCAGATAACAAGTAGACTGAATAGTCTCTTTGTAAAGCGTGTTTTCTCCTTCCATTATTAAATATTCCTATAAACAAATAGGCAACGAAACAAAGCAGTTCACTACATTTCAGTTATAAGATCTAAAAATCCCTGATTTTTAAATGTTTGCCAGCTTTCCATGTATTTCCTTTTTTGATTTAGACTTTTTTCCCAAATAAGATGAAACTATGCTTTAAATAAATACAAATCAATTTTTGTTTGCCAAAATTATCTTAAAATAAGCCAACAGAATATAATCATATGCTTGTAAAACCATGGGCAATGCTATGAAATTTACCCTCCCCCTACACACACCCTTATTATTTTTGCAGCTTAGGCCTAGGTGCTTCTGCTTTAGGAAGTACTATATTTGGTTATTTATAAAGTTATATGGAAATGGGAAATTTTCTAAGGGGAAGAAATAAGTCCTTCTATGAGTTACATTTCCTCTGTACACCTTGGCACAATTCATCCCTGATGAGAACCTCACTGTGTTTCAGGGCATGAATACTCTCACACACCTACATAGGCTTTGGTCTTGACTGTCAATCTTATTTGTCTATATCTAGACCTGTATGGTGATAAAATTAAAATTTTGTAACTGTCTCCTTTGCCTTTGTGGGGTGGGATGAGGTATTCTCAATATGTAGCCTTGACTGACCTGAAACTTACTATGTAGACCAGGTCAACATCAAACTCGCAGAGATCCACCTGCCTCTGCCTCGCAAGTGCTGGGATTAAAGACATGTGTCATCACACTTAATTCCCTCTGAATTTAAACACACACATGTACACACACACATGCACACACACACGCAAATGCACACACACACATTTGATTTTACTTTTTTAGAATTTCATGCTCAAGTACTGTACTTACATCATTTCCACCTCATTCTCCGTTGCCCACTCCTGCCGCCAGCGGACATTTTTATGCAACATGTCTTTAGTCAATCCCAGCAACTCAGAGACCCTACCCACTCTCTCCGTGTAATATGCTTTGAGTGGAACCTATCCAAGCCACATCTTTTAAAGTTGCCTCCATCCTAACAAAATAAAGGGAAAACAAAACATGACACCATCTGATAAGGGATATGTGGGGAGTCAGGAATAGCAGAATACCTTTGGTGGATGTAAACCAACTGTGTGTCCACCATGGCAATCCCTCTGACCCTCTGCTTTCACAAGCTCCTGCGGTTGGCTTCTCTCATCTGGTTTCCTAATAAGGTATAAATCCTCATCCACAGTGGAAGCCACGCCTTATGCCACCCGTTCCATCTCTCATTGGTGCACAAACAATAAAGGGAATCCTTTACATCTTTCCTTTATCATTTTTTGTATCATATGACTTTGAAGTCACACCAGGCCCCTCTGTCTTGAACCCCCATTATGGTCTCCACTATTCCATACTATACAGACATAAGAAATTCTTCATAAATCAACTTTTATTTTTAGATTCCAGGACAAATTGGGTAAAGTCACCTGGCTGTCTTTAGCTTAGCGTGCTGAATTTTCTTGTTTGCTTTCTTCCCAACTCTCTTAGCTTCCCCAAGCATGTGGGGTCTTTACATCAGCCTTTCTTCCTTGCCAATGGCTTTAAACCATAAACAAAAGCTCCCCATCAAGAGAACAAACGTTTGTTTCCCCTACCCAACCCACATTCCTACTTTTCTCTTGAGCATCACTCCAGATTTCAATGGTCATAACTCTGTTGTGGGCTTCAAATAGGCTTGAGCTTTTAATAAGTTCTCTTTCTTCTCTAAGTGTCCTTATTTGGATGATGAACCAGATGTGTCTTAGCTGATTAACTGAACAAAAAAGTAATGTGGGAAATCAACATACTGTGTGTAGTAAGTAGTTCGTAGGATCCCAGCGCAAGTGCAGCTGTGTGGCTGCAGCAACGGCATGAGCTTTTGGATGACAGACAGCTGCAGACTCAATATTCCAATCTCATATCTGAATGCTGTTAGCCTGTATGGAGTCTTGTTGGCTTCCATGTGACTTCCCAAAGGCAGGAAGACACAGTGGTGTGTAACAGAATCATCCTACAAGGAGAAAACTTAAATTGTTCCCAGAGAGGAGACAGATATAATTAAACAAGCCTCCCCCTCTTCCCTGCAGTGTGTAATATTCATTTAAATATTTACTTAGAGCAAATACTTTTTAATGAATTTTCAGTTAAAGTTATATCAACTCATTAAGCCACGTTTAAGAGATCAGAAATACGAAATCAGTTCTTGGAGCAGCTTGTCAAGTTTTGAGTCTGATGGGTACCCTGAGAAACAGTCTGTAGGCAGGTGCTGTTCCCTTTCCTTCAGGCAGCCAACCCTTTACCATGTTCATTCTACTCCAGAACGGTGCTTGGCAGATTGGTCAACCCTCGTTATTTACTTGAGGAATAGGAGGCTCAGGAAAATTAAACAACCCTGGGGGTCCTTAGTTCACAAGGAGCAGACATCAGAGATAATACAGGGTGGTCTCATCTTAGTCCAGCCCAACATGGAAAACACATCCAGAGGATGTTGGATCTGCCAAACATCCCAGCTTTGTGCTTCCTGTCCCTGACAGTCTTATTCTGAGTCCCAGTTAGAACCCCTCACAGGAGGCTTCATCTTCCTTCTTCCACCTGGAATGTCCCAGTGGGAAGCCCAACCTCATGTAGGAGGAACAAGGCTTGGGGTCTCCTCTTTGCCACTCCTCTGGTTTGGGGCCAAGGGTCTAATGTTTGTACTTTTGCTGAATTGCAACAGTCAGATTGCCAGTTGCTCATGACTCTAACTCTGCCTTCTGCTGATGCTGCATCTCCCTTTCAAGGCCAAGAGAGCATAAAAGCAACTCTACTTCTAACCTCTGGAAGGATTCCCACCTCAGTGTCTTCCATACAACTGCAGATCTTTAAAGACTGCTGTTGTATGTGAAATATGCCCATTGAAATATGCCCAGACAGGCTCAGGAGTATGAACATTTGGTTCCCAGCTGGTAGCGTTGTTTGGGGAGATTACAAAAACTTTAAGTGGCGAGGGTGGGCTGGTAGAAGGAATCTGCTGTGGTGTTTATGGTCCCTTCCAGCTTCTGGGGCTGCTGAGATGTAAACAAACTATATAGAAAGTTCCTGCTACCATAGGTAGTTCTGTCATTCACCATGTCTTGCCGGTCATGACAAACAATAGCCCCTTAAGCCATGAGGCAGAGTAAATGCTTCCTTCTTTAATTGAATTTAGTCATATATTTTATCAGGGCAAAAAGCAATGGAGCTGGTGGAATTCCTTTCTCTGAGACATCTGCAGTTAAGTCATGATGGGGCAGTGGGATCCTTTAGAACAGTGGTTCTCAACCTTCCTAATGATGCAACCCCTCATGTTGTGGTTACCCCCCAGTCCGTAGAATGATTTCATTGCTACTTCATAACTGTAATTTCGCAACGGTTATACATTATATATATATATATATATATCTGATATGCTGGATATCGGATGTGGGACACCCAAAGCAGTTGAGATCTGCAGGTTGAGAACCACTGCTTTAGCCGGTCTATTGTCCATGACTGGTGTCCCTTTGCCTATCATAATGCTGACACCTCCAAGCAGAAGCTACCTGGGCTGCAACTCCTCTAATACTAGATGGAGCAGCATTTCTGCTGTGTGTCCCAGGAACTGGTCACATTTTTCATTTGTTTGTTTTTGCTTGGAGATAAACAGGAAGTTGGCCCCAGCACCTAGTGTTTAATTTTTAGACTTAATGAGGCTTTGTAATGTTTGGTCTTTTAGAAGTTCTTTCTTTTCTATCACATTATGAGATCCTGAATATGGAAGTGCATAAAATGAGGAAGAGAATCTGAAAATTCCATCTCTGAATAGACTCTGTGTGTGTGCATGTATGTGTGCGTATTTACATGTGTTTATATATTCGTGTGTGCTGGTATGTTGTCTATTGAGCATGTACATGAGGGTAGAAGGAATGAATTTTTAACAATGGAATAAAATTGCATAATCTATAATTTGATTTTAACTATTTGAAACCCTTAAAATTATTCTATGAGGATTTCATGCACAAGTACACTGAAATATGTGATCACATCTAACAACCTTTGACCCCTACAGCTTCCCTTAGGTCCCCTAATTGACACACATTCTTCTCCCAACTTTGTGTTCATTATGTTTAAAAAAAACATCACAGTCAAGAGTCCAATTAGTATTTTGCACGTGTCATTTGAAGCAATTTAGTTCCCTAAATAGCTCAGACTTGAGTCTCATTAAACTAGCCGCATCCACTCCAATACCCAAACTATTTATTTTATTTAATCTAATTTTATTGGATTATCCTGCAAAGTATTGGGCTTCACTATGGCATTTTCAAACAAAATTTGTTTTTGTTGATGCTCCATCCTCTACCCCTAGTACACTTAATAGTGTGCTTTCCTCTTTGATATCATATGAGAAAGTAAAGTTCTCTTTTGGAAATTAACTATTGCATTTGATGAGTCAGTTACCCTGTAATAGTGTTAGAAACAGGTTTAGAAGATCCAGGTTCTTCTAAAAAGTAATGACTGCAATCATGATTTTCTGATTTTTAAATTGATGTGTGTTTTTGTTTATACTTTAGCTTATTTCATGATATTGTCTTTCTAGATACCTTAAGCAATCCCAAGAGTAATGGGGTAACCAATGTTCAATCATAAATTCTTGACTTGCTCTCCATTGACAGCCATCTGTGGAACTTGTTGAAACAAGTGTGTCAGCCCCAGCTCTGCAGGGTCTGGTAGGGCAGTGCTGGTACACTTGAGCATGGGGATGTGGAAGCTCTTGACAATTGATTATTCTAGCATGTTCCTCTTCAGGAGAGGCAGATGATGGTTTATGGGGACCACACTTAGGGAGTTATGCCCTTGGGATGCCACTTGTGAGTCTTGTGGAAAGGAAATGACATATATGAATTTCGTGAGGAAAGAAGGGAACTTGGGGAGGGAGGGTTCAGAAGAAGAGCTAGGGTCTCCTTTTCCTGAGTACCCGCCTGCCCTCTTAGAGTCACGGAATTGCTACTCCAGCTCTCAGTGTCATCCCTTCTGTTTCCGACGGAGGAAGCAGCAAATGTCACAGCAGTCTTCCACGCTCAACTTTCTCAGCATCCTTATGAATATGTAGATAATCTTTGGGGTAAATAAAGTCCATAAAGTGATTGACATCACACTTATTGTACTTTTTGTTTCTGTAGTTTTAAAACTCACTTGCTCAATCCTGGACTCACCACTAAAATGGGAGATAGAGAAGGTAGCCTTAGATGATAAGATTAACCCAGAGGGATTGAGAGATGGCTCGGTGGTTAAGAGCCCAGGTTGTTCTTCTAGAGGATCTGGGTTTGATCCCCAGGATGCCATATGGTAGCTCTTGAGTCTGTAACATATGTTCCATGGGATCCAACACTTTCTTCTTTCTTCTGCAGGCATATATATATATGTAGGCAAAACACCTGTACATATAAAATAAACTATAAAAAGAAGAAAATTAAAAATTAGCCTCATACATGGGAGACAGCTTTGCGTGACCCATCTGTAGCATCCCAAATATGAGCACATATGCACACATGCGTGCGCGTGCACGCGCACACACACACACACACACACACACACACAGAGCTCCAAATATAAAATGATTAGCATTTACCCAAAAGAAATAGTGCTGAGCAGACTAAATCCAACAGATGTTTGAGCTGACTCTTTTTTTTCATGCCTTTTCAAGAATATTTTCTCTTGTTCTTTCTTCTGTGTGCTGAATATGAAGCTGCTAGTTAACTCTAAATTGGATATTGGCTCCCTCAAGAAGTCTGTTCCACTCTTCCCTCCTCTGCTTCTCTCTGCTGCAAGCAATAAATGACCCCAATATTTAGAGAGAAAACCAAGGACCCAGCACAGCCCATGGGTAACGTGTTTAGGTTTATTTCCCTTGATGCTGAGTTAATTCTGGGTAAAATAGGGCAGAAATTCCCAACTTAGACGGTTTCTAACTCTCGCCATGTGCCCCCACAAGTACCCATCACCATGGACTCACAGTGGGAAAGGTCATTGAATTAAAATTTTTCCCCTTTATTCCAGAAATGCACATGAACTGAACATAAGATCATAAGGGAACAGGAATGGGGTGGGACGGTTTAACCATGTGGTGCTTGGGTGTCAAATTGACAAGGCATAGACTTTGATGGTACATCTTTATGGTCAAGTTGATTCTATTTCAGAATCACCTGGGAGACACACCTCTGGGTGCTTTGCTGAGGGTGTTTCCAAAGATACTGATTCCACTCTTCTGTTTTCTTACTTCAGTACTAAAACCAAGAAAAAGAAAATCCAGCATGTGTCTGGCTACTTCATGAAGGTCTATTTAGGACCTTTAGATCCTGTGTTCTCAATCTTGTCTGACTCTGAGTGTTCAAAACAAATAATCATTAAATAACTACTTCCACCATTCCCCTGCTTATGACATGCACAGCTGATAAGAGATTTCTTTTTTTCTGACAATTGTTTTCTTTATTTTATACTCCAACCACCAGTTCTCCCTCCTATCCCTCCTCCCACTCCTCCTTGCCTCCTCCCATCCCAACCCCATCAACTCCTCCCAAAGGGTAAGGGCTCCCATTGCAAGTCAGCAAAGTCTGACACATTAAGTTGGGACAGGATCAAGTTCCTACCCACTGCATTAAGGCTGAGCATGACATCCCACCATAGGAAATGGGCTCCAATTCCTATGCACCAGGGATAGATCTTTGACCTATTGCCAGGGGCCCCTCAGATAATCCAAGCTCCACCAATGTCGCTCATATATGGTGGGCCTAATTCGGTACCATGGAGGCTTCACAGCTAATGGTCTAGAGTTCATGACTTTTCACGAGCTTAGTTCAGCTATCTTTGTAGATTTCTCCATCATGGTCTTGACTGGGTGCCTTCTACTCTTTAGAATTTCAAAGAGTTTTCATCTACTAAGTGATAACGTCATTTACCCTCTACAACTCCCTTAAATACTTCCCCATTAGTACATCCCCTCCTCAAATTCATACATTGTTTTGGATAGCCCACTAGGTTCAATTCATGCTAGGCCTGTGTGCATGGGTGTAGGACCATCCATTGGAGCATGGGGAACCTACCAGAAGCCATACCCTCAAAAAAGAATAATTCTCTTTCCCCAGAAGCTAACCACAATCAATACCTCCTCAGGAAGGGGTAGAGGCCTGGAGAGCTTCTTGTCAGACCATGTTGGAATATTGACTGGCTTGATCCAGTGCAGGCAATCATAGCTGCTGTGGGCTGAAGCGCGCAATGGCCTTGTCATGTCCAGGAGACAGCATTTCACAGCTCTCTACCTCATCCTCTGGCTCCATTTGGAAGACTTCCGGAAAACTATTACCCTGAGATCCATTTAGGCCTTGAAATACAGCAGTCACATTTGAATAGAACCACCTCACCATCTGATCCTGTTAATATTCTTCCCAATGTTGGCTTTAATAACATATGTTTTTGTATTGTTCATGTGACATTTATTTTTATTGTAAGCTTTAGCTTGATGGTTTGATTTTATTTAAATGAAATAAAAAAGCAGATAACAAAGTCACTATTTCTCCCCCCCACCACCAATTTTCTCACTCAGTAAAATGTTAAAATGCTCCTGTACTTTGCATCCACAACAGAAATAAGCAAAATATGGCAGACAAAATTTAGATTACATTGGTATTTATGGTCCATAAAATATGCAAGTCAACTAACTGAAAAGCTTTCCAGGTGCTTATTACATTTGCGAAAACCACATAACTTTGAGGCATTTGCGACTGAGTCCCTACCCATTTATTCACCACTTTGAAGCAGTTGTAAATGCATTAATTAATGATTAATTTACCCTGCCCTCTGTGCTGCCTACAGCTGGAAAAGCCAAATCTAATTTTGAAAAACACTTAGAAAAGGGAAGCATTGTTTGGGAAATGATGGGGGGAAATCAGTGTGTTTAAAAATACACATAATTTAATAATTGAAGCCTATGCTCATGATAGGGAGAGGTGGTGGAGGGCACCCCTTCCAAACAAATAATTCTGAGATTAGAGAATCTTTCAGTCCATCCTATGCATTTGATACTAGCAGCTCAAAGTGCTGTTCTGCTCCTTAGAGAGATGCCTTAGGCGAAAGTACCAAGAAGTCATGTCTATAAAAAGCATATAATAAACATCATCAGAAACTGGTAAATTCTTTATTTCGGGGGCTCTAGCTGGAACATTCTGGAAAGCGTTTTGCAAAATTTGAGTTTAATGCCCTTATTTTTGAAATCTGATAATGATCAATTACGGGGGCAATGAAATTATTTCCCTAATCTGCATCAGACAAAAATGGAGGCTTGCTGTAATTCAGCTCGCGTGTCAAGACGCCAGACTCATTGCCCAAGTTAGAAATCACAGGATGAAATAGTTAGTATCTCATAAGAAATTAACCCAGTGTATGTTTCTGAACAATTCGGGGCCTGAAACTAAAATGGGAGCGGTGATGAGGAAAGAGAGTGCCTCCATCTTTTCGTATTGGATTAGAAATACTCACGTTGTACCTGCTGGGAGATAGTGCCTTCCAGACAGGATGGGGGAACGGCACCCATGAAATCTCTGCAGTATGGTCACCTAAACAAGACCTGCAAAATGACATGTTTACATGCCAAGGTGGTAGAGGAAATCTCACAAGGACCCACCCCAGGTGAAGAACTACAGGCACCCAAGGGGTCCTGAAAGAGGAAGAATCAGCCTTCTCCAGGGGAGGAGTCCTGATAGGTTATTTAATTCCAAGCAGTTAGCAGTACATACATATACACAAAAGCACTGGCAAATGGACTCTACATATACATATATATGTATATATATGCATATATTTTCCTACAGATGACAAAATTTAATTCTTCATGACTTCTTGGATTTGTAGGTTTCAGTATTACATATTGACATTACTAGAAACTCAAAAAAAGATAATCAGCACCTATTGCAAGAATATATATGTATATGTATATGTATACACACACATACATATTGTATGAGTAAAACAATAATAAAGAAAATATCATGTGTTTGGGGGGTTGTGGTGTGTTAGGGTGCAGGAGGATGGAACTGATATAAATACAGTACTTGTATTAAATTCTTAAAAATTAAAAAAATAGTCACATCGCTAATATCTGATGTGTGTTTCAGAATAGAGCATTTCTTAAGGAAAGGTCGGGAGGTCTGAGTATATGGACTTAGCACACTTGAGGACTGCACAATTCAGAGTAGATGGCCATAGCTCAAGGGAAAAGTGTGACGTTCATTCACTCTTTGCTCTCTTTCAACCTTGCACAGACATCCAATGTGAATGTGGGCTGATTTGGACATAGCTGTGTCTAACCAAATGATTCAAATTTGATGGCCTCTCTAGTTTCCAAATATACATTTTTCTCATCGTATTGTCATGGCTAAACCTTCAAAATTCATTATTCTTTCCTAATCTCAAACGTGCATATGATGTGCTTTTGATCATTTTCATGCACCACCGTTGTTGCCCTTTCTCATTTCCCTCTCATGCTTACTGAGTGGTCTCCTTCCCAAAAAGCTCCTCTCCTATTTCTGTGTCTTCTTTTTTTGTGACCCACTGAGTTCCATTAGGGTTGCTTACACGAGCATGGGATGCAGTGACTGATGTACAGACAACCTTCAGCTGTTACACTGCTGAAGAAAATGGCACTCCTCCCCTCTGCAATCATGAATTGCCAATAGCTCCTCATGGAAGGGTTCATCATGAGCATTTCTCCCTTCCATGTTGGAACGTTGATGGGCCCATCTTGTTCACATCTTGTATGACCGCAGTTGGCATCAATCAGTTCATGGGTGTAATGGCCATGTCACACCCAGGAGACAGTGTTTCCATCCTCCATCTCTTGTCTTCTTCCCACCCCATCCACCTCTGCTAACATGTTCCCTGAATTACCAACGCTTTTGAAGACTCATTTACTTATCTTATGTGTATTATTGTTTTGGCTAATTGTATGTACGTGCACATGGGGAAGCTAGAGGAGGGCATCGGAATTCCTGGAATGGAGTTGTGGATAATTGTGAGCCACCATGTGGCTATTAAATCAAACCTGAGTCTATTGCAGTGATCTTGACTGCTGAGCCTTCTCTTAAGCCTCTCCTATATTTTTGTTTGTTTGTTTTGGGACATTCAATGTATATAGTATTGGGTTCCATAAGAGTATTTTCACAAAAGGAACAATGCAATCTACTTGGGTCAAATTTTTCCTTCCCATCGGTGCTCTCTGTTATCACAAATAATTTCATTATACAAAAGTATGTAATCTTATGTTTCTACACAAAGCCTATTATCTACAAATAAAAGAAAATGTGATATTTATCTTTCTTGAGTCTGACATAATTAGCTTAACATGGTTATTTCCAGATGCATCTGTCTTCCTACCGATTCCACAATTTAATTCTTCACAGCTTCTTGGATCTATAGGCTTCAGTATGACCAGAATTCTGAAGAAAAGTAGAACCAGCACTTATTTTAAAAATACAATGATATCTATGATAACTGCAGCATAAAATATTCAGAGTTATTAAGTTTATCTCCACCTCCAGGACCTTGTGTCTAGTCACTGCATGATTGAGCCTTAAGCTGAGAAGTTCAAGTCACCTCTTAAGAGCCATGTCCTCCCTGAGTCCTCTCTACACCAAGGAGAACTCTTTGTAGAAGTCACATAGCCCCCTGCCCAGAGTCAACAGGATTTCTATCCCCTAAATTTTCCCAAACATTTTGGGACATACCCATCAAACACCCAAAGACTCTACTCAAGTCTATTGACTATATACAAGTCAATATGGTTAAAATTCACACAGACACTTGCAGTCCAGTTTAAGCATTTGGAGAAATGCCTAGTGTTGACCTTTTAGTCTTTTCTTCAGGACTGGAGGGATAAAAAGCAGGCATTCTGTATGCTTTACTTGTACGATCTTGTAGAAACTCAGTAGAATGCCACACATAGGGATGATTCAGTAGCTGAAGAGAAGAGGATCCCACAGTCCTCTGCACTTATGGTTCTCATTAGGCACAAACATTACAGTTCTCAGCTCTGCCTAAAAAGCCTATACCATGAGTGACATCATATCCTATTTATTTCTGAAGATTGTCATGTCTCTTTCTTCGCCAGTCCTGCTCTCTGAACACAGCAGAACATGAAGAGCAAGGATCTGCCAGTTGATATTGGCTGTAGTAGGGTGTGAGACTTTCTACCTAGGTCGTTTCTTCCCCAGTTTGGAGGAAAGGATAGAAGATGGCTGGCTTTGAACAGAGTTATAGGACAGAAGAGCTGAGGAGGAACAGTCATAATGAACTGAGAACTGGTGGGGTCTCCTCAAATCTGAGTCTTGCAAGATTTTTGCCTCTACAAATCGCAGCTGCAAGGGATGGACTTTCCTCCAAGTTGCCAGGTAGTATTTTCTGCCATCCTTGTGAGTACTCGCTCAGCATCTTATTTAGGAATTTAATGGGCTATCCACTGAGTGTACCATTAAGGCACTCATGGTTTTATTTTGTGCTTTGATTGATCTAAGGAAGCTAGGGTAACCAAGGCCACTATAACAATGTTGCTAGTACCAGAGGGAGGAGAGAAAACTGTGACTAAGTTCTTATGTTGAAGTCTAACCTTTTTCTTCCATTGAGTGTTGTTAAACATCAATGGGTCTTCTGGGTAGTGATTGAGCTGTGCCTGGGGTTCTCATGATAGATCAGAGCCATGATAAGGTCTAAAGGGACCAGAATACTTCTGTCCCACTATGCTGAGACACACTTCAGCTGTGATGAAGATAAAGGGAATTCACTAGACACAGAATCTGCTTACACCTCCACCTCAGACTTCTTCCTCCTTGAACTGTGAGGAGTAGCCTTTGTTGTTTATAAACCCCTCAGCATGAGACAATTTGTTATATGTCTGAACTAAGACTCTGTGTGGAGGGACGTGTAGGCTAGTAGAGCCTTCAGATGTCAGTAGAGGTTAAAAAAATTGAGGAGTCATGAGATGACTCAGTGGGTAAAGGCACTTGCTGTCAATCATGACAAACTGAGTTCAATTTCCAGAACCCACATGGCAGGCAGAGGGAAAGAACTAGATTTGAGAATTGTTCTCTGATTTCTGTGTATATACTGCAGTGTGCCCAAACCCACATGTACACATGCAAACAAAATAACTGAATAAAGCACAATAAAATCCTTAAATAAATAAATAATGGAGACAAAAATTTTAAATGAAATGAAAGAAAATTTATTTTTATAGATTTTTATTTTTATTTACACCAAACTCATTAAATCTCTGAAGTTCTCCTGGGGCTCAATCACATCCTGTAGTGATTTATTTGATAAACTGTATTTTATTTTTATTGTTTGGAAGAAAAGTTAAGAAGAATCAATCTATATTTCTGAAAAACATGACAAAGACAATTCTAAATGCTAATTTACTGAAAATTAAGTGAAAATATTGAAAATCATTAGTTTTTTACCAGTAATTTGGATCAGAGTTCTTTTCTATCTAAATGCAAATGTTGAAGTCCTTTGCCTACTTACTTTTTTACAATCTTATAATTTTTCTTATTTAATAAATGTAAAATTAATGAAGTTCTTCTGTAAAGACCGTAAAGTTTTCAACAGCAACTTTGGAAGTCTCTCTCCTGCATATAAAATCTGTGATTATATACTCTTTCTATTGGCATGAAACTACTCTTTGCATGTTTATATTTAAATATAATTTATCATTGTAATATTTCCTCATTAATAATGTTTGTTGAGTCTTCAAATAATGACACTCAATGGTTTAGATTTAAACACACACCTTTTCAAGCAAAGTCAAATATTAAAACTTCAAATTTGCCTCTGATGGAATACAGCCTATTTTTTCACCCAAGGAATTTTCTTCAAGTCTTTTTTTCTTCTACTCCTGGTTTTATCTGATTATCTGTGTTTTAACTGCAATTTAAGGTCTCTCTGGGAGGGCAGTATATAATTAAAATTACAACTAATTGTGTGTTATGATTTTATTTCTCCTTAATGAGAGATTATAAAACGGCTTGGGAGGAATATATTTGACCAGAAAACAGTAGCTATTTTGGGATAGATTTCCTTATTTTTAGTGCCTGTGATGTTGCTCTAAGCCTAAGCACAGCAAATTTGCAGCCCTTGGGAATATGGGTAAAACCAGAGAGAAAATGGCTATTGGCCTTCACTTGGCTTTCTCATCAGCATTCAGACTTGTAGATGAGCTGAAAAGTTGGGGACTGTTATGTAAATATCTTGGTCCCAGTTATCACTGTGGGAAGTCCTGTGGACCTCCACCTCTTTGATTCAGTTGGACTCTGGGCTTGCTACATTGTGAAAAGCTGGCAGGCTGTTGCAGTTTACTTCCTGATCCTTAGCCTACCTCCTTGCTCTGATTCCTTCATACAAGATCACAAAAAGAATCCCATCTAAAAATGTCCATACTGACTGAAATGCCTGAGAAATTTGTGTTTGCATTTCAAATATGTTTAATGCTCCTTTCATTAAAAAAAGTTATTTTCTGTCTACAGGTGTTTTGCCAGCATGTGTGACTATGCAGTGTGTGTGTGTGTGTGTGTGTGTGTGCAGTTCCCACTGATGCAAAGAAGAGGGCATTGACTCCCTGGAGCTGAATAACTGACAGTTTTGAGCCACCTTGTGGGTGCTCCAAGTAAACCCGGATCCCCTGCAAGAGTGGCCACTGCCTTAGACACTGAGCTTTCTCTCCAACCCTATATACTCTCCATTTATACCCCTCACATAAATTTTGTCTAATCAGCCCAAGATTTCTGAGATTAGAAAGAGCGAGGGGGAAGGAGGGAGAAAGGTGAGAAATTAATTAAATCTGGCACTAGTATGGATCATTAGGTCACGAGTCTCCAGAGAATCCTGCAAGTGTATCTTGTGGGTTTTTATAAAGGTCAAACTACAAGGTTTGCATCCTATTAAATTTCTCATTTTACCTCATTACTTATAACTGTTAATGAAGATCTGGAAACTCTGAGGCCGTCCACCTAGAAATAGGGGAAATTAAGTTTTGGGGTGCTCTGCTATTGTGACAGGTTTCAGACTTTCTACATAACCTAGAACTTTGTGTGGAACATTTACAAAGAAAGGATTGAGAAGAAGGTTCTGGTCAGAGACATGCCTCACTTGGTAGTACTGCATGTTCCCAGGACTAAACCTGGTTTTGTTCCCCAGGACCCATATATGGAAAGATGGAACCTCAAGCCCCACAACTTAACTTCAGACCCCCAAATACACACTGTGGTACCTGTGATTCAAGCCTGTGCAATATGCAAAATAAATAAAACACGATAAAAATTATTTTAAATAAAAGAAAATAGAGAGTGTTTGCTAGATGATTTCATATTAGTTGYACAGAAAGTTACACTGGGTTGCAGAGGCAAGCAGAGCTTACAGGCCTCAGCAAAGGCACATAAAATCCAATGATAGGAAATCATGATCACCTGTCAAAGGCAGCTGTGTTGTGAAGACCAAGTCATTACAGAATTGTAGTTGATGAGAAACTGTACAAACAAGTAGGAAAATAGAAGCATCTCACCCACAGAGCCCTTTGATTCTTGAAGTATCCATGGAAATAAGAAACATACATGAGGCAGTCTCAGCACTCAGGGGACAGAGGAAGCAGGAGCATGAATTAGAGGCAATTACTTTTTAAAGAAAAGGTTTATATTATGTTTTAATTATGTGTGTGGGTGTGTGTCTCCGTGGAGGCATGTGTGTGTGTGAGTGCAGTGTCTGCAGAGGCCTGAAGAGGGAGACAAATTCCCTGGAGCTGAAGTTACAGTAGGCTGTGAGTTGCTGGACCTGGGTGCTGGAAACTAAATTTAAGTCCTCTGTTAATTCCACTTAACTACAGAGCCCTAAGTGACTTAGTGTTTTGTTGTCTTGAAGTCACCCTTATCTCAGAAAGGAAGATTGAGGAACCTGCTGGTTCATGGAAAATCTGGAAATTCCGTTTTTTCTCCACATGAACCCAGACACCCATGACAAGGAAATCTTCCAAGCCTGTGCAATTTTCATTAGTGAGGGACGATCTTATCGTAGCTGATTGAAGTAATTGATGTGTTTTACATAAGCAGCCCTTGAAATAAACAGACCCAAACCAGCTGTGTCTGCTGTGGTCCAGCCTCTGGGATCAGGATAAACGCCATCATGGCCAGAGCCATATTTTCTTCCTTGTGTCTTTGAACCTACCTGCAGCTCCACTTGAGGGATAAGTGACAAATAGCTCTGCTTTTGCCTATTTATTTTTGTTTGTTTATAATTTTACAGGAGAATTAGGTAGAAGCAGAAAGAGCAAAGAAGATTATTTTTGATGAAAGATTAATTCTCACTGAGGAGATGGCTGATTAAGTTTTATCTTTAGTAAAGCCTGGGGAAATTAATTTGGCAGGGCTCTTACCTCACATATTATACTCCTGTTAGCCAAATAAAGTTTTACAGGCTGGCCTGATCAAGATGGTGTTACAAATCGATTATTAAATATAAAGACTCTGGTCTCCTTCCTGGTTCAGATTCTCTTATAAAAATCCCAGCTAGGACCCTTCTGTCATTGGTGTATTCTCTTCAGGTCACAGAGATATTTGTGCTGAATGCATGATGGTGCATTTGAATTGTGTTAAGTATTTCTAACAATGAATAATGATATTTATTTATTTATTATTATAGGCAAATGTCAGAACATATTCTTAAAGATGGCACTGTAGTGCATTGTAGTGGCTTCTTATTCATTTTCAATATCTTCATTTTTTAAAAAGATTTTATTTTTAGTGTGTGTGTGTGTGTATGAAAGTGCACATGAATACTCATGCTGGTAGTCATGGCCTCTTTGTGTTCATGATTGCAACAGGCATGTCATGTCCAGAAGACAGCATTTCAGGCACTCCTGTCCATCCTTCTGACTCTTACCATCTTTATGTCTCACTATCCATGATGTCTTCTGGGTCCTGAGGCTGCTTTGCTCATAGTTGCTAGGAGATGGACTCAGTCTGAGGTCCAGCCCATTCTCATCTTCAGCTTACAGTGAATCCACTTTTTTTTCTCTACTTCTCTCAAGTGACCTCAGACTGTCATTGAGTACTTGCTTTATGGAGGAATCTAGTTCAGGAATATCTTGCATCTGAGGAATCATCTCCTCCCTCCGATCAGCAATACGCTGAGATGCCCATGAGGAGCTGGGTGCCGAAGCTCCAAGCTAAAATTAAATGAGATCTGGGTCAGAGAGTCATGGTGTTTACAATATCCAAAGGAAGACAGACGTTAACTAAATAAACACATACTCCTTAAGCCACACACTGAAATAAGAGATGTGAAAGAAAGAGGCCAGCATCTAGAAGATGGCAGTCAGAGGTCCTGGCAGGCTCTGTGATTGTAAGGACACATCTGTCAATGTCTTTTGAGCATCTGGCTACATGGGAGGTGAACTTTATTTCCCTTCACATGTACAGAGGTTGTTTCAGACTCCATATGAGTGCATAGGCTCACCCTCCCTATACCTAAACCTGCTCTCCCAACATGCGCCCTCTACTTTCACCTTCCTCTCCTGAGTCAGTTCTGCTCCCAGGGATTGGAAAGCTACCACACTAGAGCACTTGTGAGTGCCACCTACATTAAAGGATGGGGGGAGGGACTCTGAAGGGCTGGCAGCCTCACTGAGAGGGGAAAGCCACTGGCATTTTTCCTGGTGAATGTCTTTTTCGATTTCTACGGTCATATTTCCTCCGCGAATGTAAAGATACATTTGAATCGCTGCATTTGTTTAATGCCTTGTTTCTGTTTCTTCTCCATTGTTTCTGTTTCCTGAGGTCAAGAAGAAGGATATGAGGAATCCACCTCAATGGTTGTGTTTGCTCTTTGAATGATGACATTAATTGATACTGAAGGCTTGATGCTGACAGCTCATGCAAAGGCTTCACAAAACACCATGGCTGATCTCTGGGGCAGGGTTGCAATTCTGATCTTCAAGGGGAATAATATGACCACACTCTAATTATTGTTTCTCAGTTGGGGGTCCCTGGAATTGGGGAGTGAGTATAAAATTTCCTGCTTGGTCATCTCTCGGAGTCTGCCTGCCCCTTCTCCTGTTTCATGCGATTTCTCCCAGGACATGTGATGCTGAGTCCACAGAGGCTCTTAGTTATTCAAACTTCCTGACTGGTTTCAACAGTTGAACTTTCTGTCATGCCCCTCCACAGACCTCCCCGGGATTACCAAGTTTCTATGTCACAGGTTTCCAAGCCAGCTTGTTGAGTGGGAAACTGTGAGGGAGTCGGGATGTCAGTGTGGGATGACTCAGCTTGAACCTCTCCAAGTCCATCCCCAGTAATCACTTCTGCTTCTTGTGAGTGAGTAAGCACCATCATTCTGTATTAACGAATGCAGTCAACTGCCCTGTGATGCAGAGAACAGAGACTGTCACCCCTCAGATGCCTTATAAGTGTGAATGTTTACATCTCATTCACAAAGAGCACCAGAGGCTCCTATCATCATGTAGAAAATCTTACTCAAGCCCAGGTTCTTGTAGACTCTGATAAATTCCATCTTTATGCATGCATTCATTTCCTTCTTCCCTCCTTCCCTCGCTCCCTTCCTGGCTTCTAAAACTGAAAGAATACACACCTGTCAAGACATCCCACTCTAGCCTTGAGTTACAAAAGCAGCCACCTACTACAGCAGTACTTGTTTCTCCCTTGGAGATCTGATACCCCGTCAAGCTCATCCCCGGAACTTGGCCACTGGCTAAGCCGATGATCCAGTATAGCTATTCAGAGAGCCCTCTTCCCCACGTGACACACAGTTAAGCTTCCATGAGCCAGCCATGGAAGCCCAGCTAGCCAGAATTAGTGGACACTCCATGGCTTGGGGTATAAATGTTGGGGTAAAATGAAGATGGGCTGCTCTCTGATGAGCTTCAGTGTCTTTTGTAGAAAGGTTTCTGGAACAACAGAACAGCGATGAAGACAGACGGACACATTTCCAGAGGAGCAAAGACTTAGAAGGAACAGGATTTCTCATAAAGGCTTAGGCTTCTGCATTGCGACCCCACCTGAAACCCCACATCAGGATCTGTGCTCAAGAGAGCAAACAACAAGGGTTCTGCCACTTACACTCAAATGACCCCACCTGATTAATGCAAGAAAAGTTTGTGCAACGAGAATAAGAGTCAGGTGTTTTCAGCTGACACTCGGATTTTATTCAGCATCCAATATTTAATTCTCATCACTATTTGAGCCAAAAGGATGGACTGTTATCTTCAGTTTACAGATAAGCGCAGTGTAGCTTGGGGTTGTGACATCCCATTGGCTGAGCTGAAAGCTGTACACACCCTGAGCCACATCTGACCTCCATCTTTCCTCTATTAAGCCTCACAACCCTCCAGGATAATATTAATATCCTGAAATTGTGGATAAGGGCATTTAAGTACACAACTAGACCTCACTAGTAGGTAACCAAGTGTTGTTGACAAATAAAAGTGCTAACCACTGTCTTCCCAAGCTTTTAATCCCATACCCCTAATTTCCGTCTATGTCCCCCTCTCCAGGCTGCATTCACACATGTGGGATGTTGTGTGTAACTGGGGGATCACAGTATCACACAGATCAGATGTTCTCCTTGGTTTCAAATAGCTCATCATCGTTGAGTTAAAAATACTTTAAATCAAACTGGCATACATACACACAAGAGCATCAATACAGCCCTTTTGAAAATATGGCATATCTCAAAAGCATGCACCTGGACCCATGGAAGAGAAGGGTGAATGAGGGGAATGTCAAGCAGCATCCCTTTATTAGGACAGGAGCCTATGGGATCCCAGTATTCCTGTCCCAACAGTGAGATGGCTCAGAGGGAGGACTGTGCGATTGAGAGTTTTAGCTGTTCACTTAGTACAACCTAAGGTCTTCATGGGAAGAGAGTCTTAATGAGGGCTTGTCTAGATCAGGTTGGCCTGTGGGTATGTGGGGGGGGTGGATTGCCATGATTACCTTAATAGATGTGAGACCACCCAGCCCACTGTGGGAAGCACCATTCCCTGGGCTGGGGCTTCTGGATTGTGTTAGCATAGAGACGGCTTCCGAAGCAAGAAGTACATGTGCATTCGTTTCTCTCTGCTCTTGACTGTGGATTTGATGAACTGTCTCAAGTCACTGCTGCTCTGACTCCCTAACCATGAGACTCTGACTGGGAACTGAGCAAAATGAACCCTTCTTCCCCTAGACTGCATGTTGTCGAGATATTTCATCACAATGGAAATGAAGCTAGTACAGACGGTCAGGATATTGTTATGACAGGTAACCCTGCAGGACCTCCCTGGGAAAGTACTGAGGAGGAGGACTGTGTGCATAGCATCTGTGAGAGACTGCATGGCTGACAGACTCTGCACATCGTAAATGTTCATCTAGAGGAAAAGTTTCAGTAACACGTGTCTTCTCCAAATCAGTACTGGCAAGTTAGGTAGCAAATGAATCCCCATTTCCTTTCTTGATCATGTCTTCCTCATCAAGAGCTACCATCCTAAAACATTCCCATCTGTCTTTTGTTATAGTCTTCTTTCTGTTGTTGTGATAAATACTCCAAGGAAAGGCAACACAACAACTATACTTGGCTTACAGTTCCAAGTTATAGTCCACCATTTTGGGGAAGCCAATGCAGGATCTCAAGAAGCTAGTCATATCACAACTACAGTCAAGAATAGAGAGAAAGGAGTGTGTCCACGTTGCTTAGCTATTGCATGCTTAGCTATTTTTCTTCAGTCTTAAACAGTTCAGGGCTCGGCCTGGGGGATGGTGTTGCCTCCAGTAGACTGAATCTTCCTACATCAATTTGCAATGAAGACAATCTCCCACAAATATACCTATAGGTACAGGGAAATGCCTTCTAAAGATATTCTTTGATTGAAATTCTCTTTCTAAATGATTCTATATTGTGTTGAGTGGACTATTAAAACTAATTAATACACTGTTCATTCACCACTGTGTTGGTAGAAGTGTCTGTCCTGCCAGTAGCTCCCAAACAAAAACACAGAGGCTTATATTAATTATAAATGCTCAACCAATAGTTCAGGTTTGCTACTAACTCTTACATTTTCAATTAACCCATATTTTTATCTATGCTTTGGCACATGGCTTGGCACCTTTGCTCAGTACGGCATGCCCATTTTGCTTCTCTCTGTCTCTGCTGGTGACACTAGACTCCACCCTTCTTCCTCCCAGCATTCTACGTTTGAATCTCCCACCTATCTTTCTCCTGTTTAGCTATTGGCCAGTCAGCATCTTTATTAAGCCAACCACAGTGACATATACTCACACAGTATAAAGGAATATTCCACACCACTGACTAGGGAACCATCTACATCTGGGCTCATTCTTCGGTCTCTACTAATAAAAGTCCTTTCTAAATACACACTTTGATGCCAACCGTAAAATGATCTCCATATCCCTTGTGCCATTAGTTTTTACATTCTTAGCTATAGTGAATAACTATGCTGCATTATGGAATGTAAGTTGTATGCTTTATGCTTGGTACTCCAGATTCAGCAGTGAGCAATGTTATATAGATTCCTCCCACTCATATGAAAATCATTTCTTTCTTTTTGATCTGCCTCTGTTTTGGATTCTTTCTCTTTGCTCAGTCATCTCACATTGCTTGCACAATATGCTTTTGAAACAAGCATCACTGGTAACCTTGTTGAACATTACACATGTTATCTGAACAGTTTTTATAGGAAAACTGTGGGTTCCTAAGTGCTTGAATCGTTAGTCTCCACGTGCCTATAACTTCAATATGAGAAAACGAAAATAATTAGTTCATGAGTTAACAATTGGCAGGGAGCTCAATAACAGCTTCAATAATGGCTGGGTAATTGTTCATGCTTTTCCTCTAAGCACTTCAGAGCAATTGTTGTTTAAGTGTAAAGTCACTGTTACCACATAAACATGAATGATACAGATGTGGTGTTAGGTTGATTGAAGCTGTGAGGCTACTTCCTTTTCTAAACAAAGGGAAGCCAAGGAAAGGTTAAAGGCCCAGCACCAAGACTCAGCAGAGGACAGGCTACCACTTCCCAGAGTGGAGGTCACACCCTTGCCACAAGCCTGCCAACCTCCCCACAACTCCAGGTCCAGTCGACTTACGTCAATTACACAAGCCTTTACAGCTCATGTTTTCTTGTTTCAGGGTCTTCCCACTTGCAGGTTGGGAATAGCCAGATGGATGCTCAGGAAGGATTTGTGGGAAGACAGTTGTTGAAACATGACTCACCCTCTAGTTGTGCCAAGTTGAGATTTAAACCTGAACAGGTAGAGATTGATCATGGTGTGTGCGTGTGTGTGTATGTGTGTGTGTGTATGGGTATGCATATACACCTGTGTGTGTTGAGACAATGAAATGCAATAAACAAAATTAAAAATCTCTCTATAAATAAGTAAATTTCAGGTGACTATTTAGAAGTTTGCTTTGTACAGAGAATATATATATATAATTTTACAGTTAAAATTTTTGAACTAATAAAAAAACTGTTCCCCACTAACTAAGTCACAATTCAAAAGGGGACAGAAGGAAAATGTGTTCTCTGATCACCACTTTTGGCTCTAAAGTGACTTTTCCTTCTCAAATCCCAAGCCTGGAATGATGTAATTATTCCCCAGACTATGTAAGAGCACAGAAAAAATGTTCCAAGTAGCAACATCTTTCGTGTCTGCCTGGACTGGGCCCTCCAAGGCCCCTCTTTGCTCCTCCTGTTTGCCAAAAGGACAGGGCTCATCTCCAGTTCTTCCTGGAATGGGAATTACCTCTGATGTGATGGTGTTACGTCTTAGGGTGTGGTAAGTGCAGCATGTACAAGGATAAAGGATGGCATGTGGGGAAGAAAGGATGCCCCTACAGATGCACACTGGAGCAGCCTCTAGGGTTCCTCAGCCTCCTAGAGTTCAAATAGTGATGTGTATACTTGGACATTATAGACTCTGCCTTGATCCCTGGACACAATATTGGCCTTAAGGGGAACATATGGGCTAGTTTGGAGGACTCTGTGACAATCATAAAGGATAAGGATATTGTGTGACAAATATCTTGGACTTCTGAAAGACCAGCCTTAGAGCCAGGACCATGAAGGGGGAGTGCCTTTTGGAATTATTATTACTATTATTATTATTATTATTATTATGCCCCACAAGTTTGTTCATGCTCCCACTGCAAAGCAAATAGTGACCTCTCCTGCAGGCATGAAAATGACCTTGGGGTACCTTCAGCACTATAGCATTTGAGCTGGCTCACAAAGAGACATGAGCTTCTTAGCGTCAGCCGCGGCATCCCAGTGAGAACACCAGCCTGCCTTCCCACTGTTTGAATTCCTCTGCAGGCAAGGAGGGCCGTTTGTTTTCATTTCATTCCATTTTGTTCTGAGTCTTGCTTTTTAGCCACCAATATCTTTCTGGACTGCGTGCTGTCGTTTGTTTTTATAGTACCACAAAAAAAGGATAAGAATCCATTTACTAGTATTTTTCATGGCGTTTCTTTCTTTATTTTATGCCAATATCCACTTAGGCCAATAAATCTCTTTTAGTTATGGAATTTTATATGTTTTTCAGAGCTAATGGGCTATAATTTTACATTTCTGCTACATTTTAATACAGATTATGATGTACTTTCATAGGTAGAATAATATATTTTTCTGTTTAAAAATTCTCTTTAATATCACTTTCAATGAATCCACTCTAAAATTCAGTCAGGTCCTTCTACAAATATTCAACATTAAATAAGAATTTTTGAGGCTCTGATGTGCTGTACATAAAATTTGTTCTTACAAGGAACTGGAATAAATGAGACAGAATCAGCATTGGTTGAACATGAAAGCTTTTTCACGTCAGATATTTTATTTAACTTTCAAAAAGGTCATGAGGCTATATTGGAGTTTAGAAGGATGCTGTGAGGCATGTTGATGGTGTGGGGCTCAGAACACCTTGTTCTTGACATGCTTGGAGCATCTGAGTAAGACGTTTCATCATTTTAAAGATTTAATTTTGATTACAAATAAGCACAGTTCCTGTGAATGCCAGAAAGGGGTGTCAGATCCCATGAAACTGGAGTTGCAGGTGGTTGTGAGCCCCTTGATGTGGATGTTGGGAACTGAACTCAAGTCCTCTGCAAGAGCAGCCAGCAATCTCAACTGCTGAAAGCCATCTCCAGCCTCTGGGATAAGAAGCTTAGATATTTGTTTTATTTTTATTTCTGTGTGACCGACCATGTGTCTGTGCATGTGAGTATTGGTACCTGAGAAGGCTGAGTTCCATCCCCTAGAGCTGGAATTCCAGGCAATTGTGAACCACAAAACTTGGGCTGAGAAACAATCTGAACTTGGGTCCTCTGCAGAGACAGCAAGCACTCTTTACTAATGACCCATCTCTTCTGCATCACTAACATTTTGCTGTTTCTTAAAAAGAATAATGCCTGCCATTTGTAATTGAACAATTATGCTGAAACCAATTAGGTTTCTTGTTGTGAGCCACCTTTTTT
>LOEQ01011432.1:8960-23868 GCA_001685075.1 Bramus lutescens
GCTTAAATGAATACAATTTGTGTGTTGTTATTTCAAGGTATAAGCTAGCCGTGCTGGAGCTGGGCAGGATAAAAAGTAGGCCTGCTCCCCTTTTACTACATGTTGCAAGAAAGAGAAAATCAGTTTTATTCATGGATGAACTCCTTAATAGGTTATTCAATCCCAAGTCATCCCTGAACACATCTATGTATGAACAATGCAAAATATATAACAATATCTGTAACACATTTGTAAAAATTATTATTAATGAGAAAAAGTCATGAATTTGAGGGAAGGACAGATATGGGGTGGCAGAGTTGGAGGCAAAAGATAAATGAGCTGAAACAATGTAAATACAGTGCTCATGAATGAAGTTCTCAAAAAAATGAAAACCAAACAAACACTAAATAATACAAAGCCAGAAACACCAAACTCTGTGCCTCTTGCATAGGACTCGTATTTCTGATGATATGGGAAGGAGTTTGGTAATTGAACTAAGGCCTTTCAAAGTTGTAAGGGTGTCTCTAATAGAACATAAATCTATTTTGTCACATTTTTCTTTCAGAAAATGAGAAATAGTGATCCAAATGTAGCTATTATTCTAACTTGGACCAAAACAGGAATCATCTCCTTCTTTAAACTCTAGGGTACTGGGTTGGATACGTCTGTATGTGTTTGATTTTGTCCCTAGAGTAAATGCATATAAGGAACTGAGTGAATAAAACAAGAACTGTTATGTATCCAACACTTATCACGGAATGCTCAGGAAACCTCTTGTAGGACAGAATTATTGGTGATTGAGTGTGTGTGTAGGTTAATTAACCAATAAGTAACAATGCCAATAATACATTTATTCTTTGCCATGAGTACCTTATTTTGCACTCACAGTAGCATGGTTAGAGAGATCTCTAGGTAGCATAGGAGCTCAGAATTGGGGTCATAACACAGATGGCAATGCCATATATTTTAATTCAGCTCTTGTAGTAGCTGTATAGACTGACTCCAAAACACTAAAGAGGAAAACGTTTAGCCTAGTTTGCTTATTGTAATTTCCAGTAAAAATTTAGGGTGGGTTAGACATTATTGTTCTATGTCAAGTACTTTATCCTATTTAAACTGAACAACTTGAAAAATAATACTATTTACTTATTTTAAAGTAATAAAAGTTTTGTTATGTTTAAAGATTGAATGTTAAAGTAAATTTTCTTTGTTTCTTGTCCGTCTCATACCTAAATAACAGTTTCATATTGTGATTATTTTCTTTTCCATTTACCTCTGTTATCCCTCTTTCTTTCCCTTTCATTGCTTCTTTCAACTATTCTGTCAGTGCCTATTAAAATAAATGAAATTCCTCTTCTGGAAATCCTTAACAGTTGATAGTTCCTCAGGAAGGCACATGGCCTTGAGCCACCCTCTCTATCCACGATTGAATTTTGATGAGTCTAATCTTGTGCAGAAATTCATAGCTCCTATGTATTCCTGATTAGAAGAGTCAGGTTATGTCTAAAAGACAATGTTTCAGGAAACTCATTGCTATCTTTTCTTTCATGAAATACAGAGATGCTTCAGTGGTTAAGAACTCGTTTCTTTTCCAGAGTACCAGAGTCAAGTTCCCAGGACCTGCACAAAATTGACATACAAGCATTAACACACAAATGACAATAATAAATAAATAAATAAATCCTTAAAAATCTTCTTCTCTCATCTCTTTTGTGATATTCTCTATGACTTCAGAATAGTGATACAGATGTCACATTCAGCGTTGAACAGTTGATCATTACTTCTTATACGTTGTTGGAACAGATATTAGCCTTTGTATCAGCTGCTGCCATCTGCAGGATCTTCTCTGACCTACGCTGAGAGTGTTAATTGGTTTCATTTAACGAAAGTGTAAATTAAGAAGCAAAGCAATTCAGCCAAGGGTGAGTGGCAAGAACATTGCAAATGAAGGATAAAATCTTAGGTATCAGGGGCTTTCTGGCTTTAGTGTCTAACACTATTGAGCTTACAACCATGTAACTCATAGGAACAGAGGAGCAAAAAAAAAATAAATCGAGGGCTTGCAACATTGGTTCCACATACATATTAGAGACATAGATGAAATTTTGGGATTTGCATTACAACAGAACACTTCATAGACAGATTTCTTCCCCTCAATAAAACAGAAGGGTAAAAATTGCTTTGGAGAAGAGTGGTCATTTATCCTAATCTTACAAAGGAAATCTAAATTGTAAGTACATCTTTGGTTCCATGATCTTGGATTCCTTCGTGTAGGTAATTAAAAAAGAATATCGAAGCACAGAAACTTTGGTTCATTGTTGCGACTTTTGTTTCATCGGAAGGCACCAGAGGCTCCCAAGGAATGGCATATCAAAAGTGGCTCTGTGGAACTGAAATCAGAGCCCACCCAGTTCTTCTTCTCCCACGTTGACTGTTTTTCTTGTAACTCAATTCAGTGGTAGAACATTGTTAAGTATGATATTGTTTTCTCTCTCTTTTTATTGATTTTTTGGTTACTTGAAAATTGCAAGCATGTTCAGAATATATTCTGATTATTCTCCTTGACCCAGTCTTGCTTATCTCTCCTACCCTTATGTATCTCCTTGCATTTTCTTCTTGCAGAGTACTCTTTCTGACTGTCAGGCAAACAATGCATTCGCATTGCCTATAACTAGAATATAACAAGGCCATTTACTCTGTGGGGTCTTAAGTAGGAACAAGCAGGAAGCAGTGGTAAGGTAGAGATTCCTTCATTGATTTGAACAGATGGCTTAACCTGGGAAGTAGATACTAGCTGCAAACAAGTGTTAGTTATTGTTACCCTGCTGAGAAACAGTGGCAATCTTGTTAGAAACTTTAGTGGATGAAGCCAGCATCAAGGCACTTCTGAACTCTCAGGACTTTGTCAAATAACGGAAAGAGTCTCAGGTTGACAATCAGGTAACGGCTATGGCTTTTAAGAGTTAAAAATGTAGGGTACCTGCCAAAACCCTATCTGTTCCTTGAGTAAAATGAGTTACATTCTTTGATGATCTCTATAAACATGATACGTAGGGCATAATTTTTAAATCACTTTTTGGATCTATTCTATCTTGTTTCTCTGACAGTTATCTCAAACACTAATGCAGCATTTTGATAATCTTTCACCAACTTCATAGCAAGAAGTATTTCTTTTTCATCACTCCTAAGGTTTCCACATGCATCTGATACAATCCTTACTTCAGCAGGCTCTTATGTATGTGATTAGTACTCATTGCATGTATGTCCTCACTAAAAAGTTCTAAATTGCAAACTTCTGGGCAAGATTTCTGTTTTGATTGTTCCAATTTCTTCGAGCCTAATCACACAATTTGCTTTGCATAAAGTTCTTATTCAACATAGGCTGAATCAACTTAAATTGGGAGGCCAAACACCACATGTGTTCTCTCAGACATGAAGTCTAAAACATGTGGGAGACTATTTGTATATTAAATATTGACTGCAGAAATATTTGGAAATTTAACACATTTTCTACCAAGGACATGGAAGTTGAAGTCTCAATTATGGGGTACATTTTAGGGATATGTGTTACTGGGAAACCAATTCATTTTCCTCAACATTACAGGATTTATCTATATATTGAGGATGATAGTAGTTGTGATGCTTTCTTACCAGTGATGTTTTAAATATGGAATGAAATTATTATTTAAAGAATGTTTAAAATTATATAATATTATCACTAACATAAAACAGAGTAATGCTTACTTAATTATAATAATCATTAAGCTAGTATAACTATCAAAATTCTCCCATGGAATAAGTAAGCAGGATTTTGATGCTTTTCTGTGCAAATGAGAAAATACAGTTATACAAAATCTGAACAAATTAGTCACCTAAGAATTACCACCACTACAATGAATGCCTCAACTGCCAATATATATAATAGAAATCTCACAATGCCCCACTCCTGGATAAATTTCTACAGGCAATTAATGGCTGCTGAGAGATGAAAAATCTGTAATTCCTGGAGATAAGCCCCCTGACACATTATCTAATTCCAAGCAATTAGTCCCAACAACATATGTATATGAGAAATACTAAGTAGAATCAGTGGATTATACACATACACACACATCAATAATAATAATTAAATAAGAGCTCATGAATTTGAGTGTCAGTAGAAGAAACATAGGTAAAGTCAGAGGTGTGAAGAGTGAAAAATATTTACATATAATACTAATGTATGACATTATATGTGAGTAAATACATACACATACTGAGGCCTGGGGAGGTAGCTCAGGCTATAGAGCCTGCTCCCTGAAAATATGAAAACATAAGTGCCATTATGAAACCTCTCATTAAATTTGCCAGACAAATGTAGCATGTGCTTGAAAACCTAACATGGAAGTAATGGTTAAGGGGAAAACCCAGAGGCTCACTGGAAATCTAGAGTGATAGACTTTGTCTTCAAACACAAGCTGAATTTTGCCTTATGAACTACAACCAAGACTGAACACTGTGCTCCCCCCCCAAAAAAAACAAAACACACTAAGTAGTAGAAACCCTATCAGAAGGAAATAGCTGCTATTTTTGGGTTCCATTGAATATTTCTTAATGGAATGAGAACTCAAATCTTAAATCACTAGCCTGCTACCATAGACGGGAATAATATATGTTTGATTAGCCAAATGGTATTCTCTCTTCAAGAAGATAGTAGCGGATATATGGTGGGACTTGTAGGTTATAGAATTTTATCTTGAATTTATATTGATCTTCAACATCTCTGAACTCAGACAAACATGTCATTGTCCTGAATTTACAAAATTTGGAAACTGCTTCTCTGGTTATGAGCTTTAGCAATTCAAATTTGGGTTCTCAATATATTTTCTCATAGGGACAGTGAACTACATACAATTAAAGCTAGTGGCTACTACCACCCAAATATCAGATAGATATTCCAAGTGCAAGAGCATTGATCTGTGTATCTAACAGACACAGATATTGATGCTTAGGATGCAAAGCAACCCCTGCATTCATGACTCCTTCTTTTCAGATACAAGTTAATCCTGTGTTTTGAAATTGCATTGGCATAAAGATGAAATGACTGATGCAGACTATAAAGGCCATTGCATAAATCTGGACAACGTTTAAATGGAATCAAAATCCTTTGATGATTTTCACTGTTTTAACTACAGAACATAACATAAGCATCAGTTGTCACTGCTACTGCTTATGAATTTAAGCTATATTGAAGTCATTAAAGAGAAGAGACATTTCCATGTTTTTTTAAATAATATTCAAATCAATCCCATGAACTTCCACACATATCTTTTTAGGAGATGGGGGAGAAGGAACATCTACCACAGTATGAGGCTTCACAGATAAAACAAGAAGAAGGAGCATAAAACATAGCCTCACCATGGCAGTTCCTTTCTGTACAAAATCCTTTTTCCTCATTAATCTTTCTGCATATATTCTCTACAGCTCTCATTTTTCCCTGATGCACACACAGCACATCACACACATTTTATTTCTATCTCCATAATGAAAGGAAATGAAGACAGTAAGGCAGGAAAGTGGAATGTTGCATTTTGTAGATATTCAGTTCTTTGTCTAGATGAATCCCATAAAGACATTTACATGTACTTTATGGTCACACTGATCTCAAAAAGGACAAAACCCATGCTAAATGCATCATCAAGAATTTAGTAAATTTTCTTATTTAAAAGTAATGAAAATCAAAACATTATTGTAGGTCCATAAATGTGCCTTTGTGCCTCCTGTGCCTAATGGAAACACTGATTGTGCCTCCTGTGCCTAATGGAAACACTGACCCTGGGTGAAGAGCCTAGGAAACAAAATGTCACAGGATATGAATTTGTGTGCAGAAATTTCAAATGGGTGACCTTGAGTAAATGAAAAGAACTCTCTGCTCTTCATTTCTTTTCTCTGAGAAGATTTTGGTATATTATAAAGATAGCTGTGAAATGCATTATATGATTACATTAATTTCTAGGTTCAGAGGTATGGACTGTCCTCATGCATCAATGCCTATTTTTATGTAGAGACAAACAAATAGAAATGAAATAATTGATGACCATTCTCAGAATCAAATAAAATGTAAGGAAAGTGTTTCTTCAATGGATATATGTGTGTGTTTCGGAAGGATAGGGAATCATTGCAAATCAAAGGAAGGAAAGCAGAAGTAATATTTATTAAAATCATATCACCATTCTGAAGTTAAATTGTAAAGAGAAAGATACTCTCTACCTTCTCCCAAGACACACTACTAAAGATTTGCCTCTACATTTGTATGAATTCATTTGGATAAAATTAATCAACCAGTCACTAGCTCCCCTAATTATACCAGCCTTTTTCACATGGACATAAGGGAAGACATTTGATAAATGTCTTGTTCTGTTTCAGACAGTTCTTATCTACTAGATTTTTATGGTCTAGTAAACTTAATATAGGAGAAAATGAGGTTGGTTTAATACAGAGGCAGTGCCAAAAATAGTAGATGGGAGTCAACTATTAATTTTGAGGCATAAGTATGAAGGAATTCTCTCAGAAATGTTTTTATAGGAAACATATTATTGTTACAAAGTAACTGGGAGATGTTTATAATAGCTACTTTTAATTATCAACTAGATTAGCTCTAGAATAACCTGGAAGGTGGCTTCTGGAATGATTGTATATACCTACGGTGTAGCAGATTGTCTTGATCAAGTCAATTGATGTAAGATAGAACCACAGACTTTGAAGGCATCATTTTACAGTCTCGTTTTCTGAACTACAAAGAAGGAAGAAAGTTGGGTGAGAAAATACATTCTTTTCTCTCTGTCTTTTGTCCAAGCGCCACAATCTTCTGTGCCATGAATTTCCAATCACAACAGGTGACACTGCAGAATTATGGGCTGAAGTAAATCCTTCCCCTTGAATTTTCTCCTTGTTAGATGTTTATTGCAGTAATGCGATGAGTAACTAAAAAAAGTTTGATAAAACTTGATTATAAGAAATACAAACATATATGGTCATTTTTGGCAATCTAAATTATTCCCAGAATTTGTAGCTACTGAAACTATTATAAGACCTTTACCTATTGTATTGACAACCGAATACCAGATATAAATAGTTGAAAATATAGTCTCACCTCTCCAAATTTCCAAATCTTTCTACTAACTAACTTATTTCTCTAGAATGTGCATAATGTGAGTGTCTAAACAACCTATTTTTCTTATTTTTTTATGTCTGTTGAATTTAAGCAGGATATTTGTTTGTCTGTGTAGTACTATTTTCACTATAGATTTTTGCTCTGTTGCAGGGGGCTGCTTGTTTATCCTGGCTGCCCAGACCTGAAATAATCACACACAGAAACCATATTATTTAAATCATTGCTTGGCCCATTAGCTCTAGCTTCTTATTGGCTAATTATTGCATATTAACTTAACCCATTTATATTGATCTGTGTATTGCCCCGAGGTTGTGGCCTACCAGCACAGCGTCTCTGTCTCCAGTGGCAGCTCCAAGGCTTCCCCTGATTCTGCTTTCTTTCTCCCAGGATTCAGCTTAGTTTTCCCCACCTAGCTCTGTTCCCTTATAGCTCTGCTATAGGCTCAAAGCAGTTAGTTTATATATCAATGGTAAACACTGCATATAGAGGGAAATACCACATTGTTGTTGTATTCCTAATTATTCAGCAAAGATCATTAAAATAATTCAGGAAACAATGGAGGCAAATATAAATGGATTCTTTCATAATTTTTTTGTGTGTTGTACAAAAAGAAGGGTAAAAAAAGAGCTTAGATTTAGAAAAATGCAGATCAGGCTACAAGCCTGTTGAATTTGGAATTGGCAGTAACTTCACGAGGTTTGAACTTCATCACTGCATGATATAGGAAACTAGCATGGTTTTTACGTTCTAAATGGTGTTTGTTTATGAATGTACTTCAGAATTAGAGAAATGGTACATTTCAAAGAATGCCAGAAACTATAATTAATGTTATTAGCATTATATAGCTCTAGCTCCACAGCACCAAACATCTGCCAGATTCCTACTGTCCGATGCCCTCCACAGGATTAGCCTTCTGACAATACTTGCATTTCTTGAAGAGGATTCCTAGAGATTTCCTTTAATAATATTTATCTGCAAGAGGGAGCTACTTGGTGGAGTAAAACTAGCATTTGTATTAGTTTCACATCCCCCTGCCCTCTTTCTTTTCCCTTTCTTCTTATACCCACACCTTCCCTTCTTTTGTGCCTCTTATTAATCAGTGTACTATGGATGAGTCTTTTAAACCGAGTGATTGTCTGACTAAACATGTTTGACCACAGAAATGCTGCCAGTATTCCCTGCAATCATGCCATCCTAGCGATGTATACGTGGTTGAGTGGAAGGTAGTAGAGGACCGAGAGAAAGGAGCGTCAGGCAGGCGCAGTTTCATTTTCTATCTTTCTTTGTCACTAGAAATTCAGAAAAAGCAACCTAAAGGCTCAAGAAATTAAAGGAACGGTAGCTTAAAGGAGAAGTACTAATTTGAGCTTGTGTTGGAAATTGCTGAGGAGAAGGGGACATCATCTTTCAAAGCTTCAAAGGCTTTTCCATATAGTGGTCTTAAAACAGTTTTCCACTAAGATCCTTTCCTTCCTTCCTTTTACAAACGAGAACCACATTTGAAGGCAGCTTTTGATATTGTGAGAAAAATTGGCTCCTACACATTTAATGAGAGGACTCAAGGAAAAACATACAAAAAAGCTTTTTATGCTGATTAAAATTTGTTAGTCTTAAGATATATCATGCATATAAAAGAATGATAGACACTATATCATTTTATAAAGGTAGAAGTTTATAAGTTGAGTATTGATCTGTGTTGGCTGCTATGTTGTGACATCAGCAAGTGCAAAGTTGTGTCTATGTACAATAAACTCCAAGTAAGTACTAAATTTCTTATGCATCTCATAAGATGTTAGCTATACTTAGATTTCATTTTTGTGAACATATATTAGAGAAAAGGAGTCTGTACATTGCTTTCAAATAGGTTTTTGCTTATACTTTGCATCAAGGCCTTAATGATTGTCTGTATAATCTTCTGAGTTAGGCAACTTTTTCAATCGCACTGGAAACAGTGTTTTTTTCCTCTATATTTCTGTCATGAGTTATCAATGTCCTGAACACATTTTTGCTTCCTTATGTTCCCAATAGTTTCAGATTTGGAAATTAAGCAAGATGGTTTTGTACTCTTAGAGTCCAAAATGTTTTGTGTAGCAAGGCATACAATAATGAAAGCACCTAGAGACATGTATTGAAAGCCAACAGAGTCCTGCTCTGATGTAGGTAAAATGAGGACTAACTGAGAACATGGGACATAAACAGCAAGAAGAGATCAGATATGATAAGGAAGGGTAGTATGAGAAGTCTCGTTGTGTGTGTATGTGTGTGTGTATTCATTTGTGTGATTAATATGTATGTGAAAGTGCTGTAAGAGAATCTAGTATTTTATCGATCTTTAGACAAACACCAAACATAATAATAATAGTGAAGGTATAAAATTGATTGATTTGTCTTCGTATACTCAGAGTAAGGATTGCTCTCTCTTAGGGGTGATCCATATGTTTGGTGCATTAATTGCGGCCATAGATTCTCAGGTATATGAACATTATAAAGCTCTCCAAATTGTGTATGTTAAATATTTGAAGTGTTTAATGTATCAGTTATACTACAATGAGGTTATTAAATAGAGAAGTGAAGGTTATTTCTGAGAGCACAATTGCAGGATGGGAATTACTGATAATTATATTAACAAGAGATTACATTGTTTTATGCAGTAATTTAAGCATTAAGAAATCACAGCATAAAAGAGAAAGTCTTATAGGATTCCACTTCAGAGTTATAGAAATGTTATGCTGTTATATGAGAAGCTGAAAGAGTCCCTAATGTTTTATTATTTTTTCTCTACCTTTTTATATTGTGTTTGCTTTCTAAATTATCTCTTAGTTCTACTGAACTAAGATTGAAATATAGATTATCTCAAACTTGCTGTTTCTCTTGAGTGAAAAGTGAAGGAGTAAGCAGGGAACAACCCCGATGCTGCACTCTGATGGAATGTGCTACAGGTATCAGTGTTTATTGTCTGCCTTGCATACTTAGTAGATTTAAAAAAGTATTTATTTATTTATTCATCTATTTATTTAGTTAGTTATGATGTAGACAATATTCTGTCTATGTGTATATCTGCAGGCCAGAAGAGGGCGCCAGACCTCATTACAGATGGTTGTGGGCCACCATGGGGTTGCCGTGAATTGAACTCAGGACCTTTGGAAGAGCAGGCAGTACTCTTAACCACTGAGCCATCTCTCCAGCACTACTTAGTGGATTTTAAGACCTTCAAAAGCAACAGGCTAAAATCTTCATTGGATCTCTAAATAATGAAGGCTTGTCATAATAGTGGAAATATATTATCAATCAATATATCTGGTATTGAATAATAATTAATCCTGAGATTCCACTCCACTCTTAAAAGAAAAACTACAGTTATCATTATCATCATCACCATCTCAGTTATGAGAAGAAAAGGAAGAGACACATGAGACAAAATGTACACATATCCTATCATTTTTGATTTCCAGCCAAAAGTATAAGTTCCATTTTTTTAAGTAGTAAGAGACACTATTTGTATGTTGCATACTGCTGTATTATTTATTGTGAGTATGAGTGGAGAAAATAAAGAGAAAGAAGAAGGAAACCATGGTGGGATTAGTAATTACACTTGGGCTGCTTGTAGCAAGTAGAGAAAAGGTAGAGAAGAAGACAGGGTAAAGTCAAGACAAGTAAAGTGTGTGGGAAGATGTGAAGTTTAAGTTAAAAGTAGGCTGTAAATTAAGGGATATATATAGGAGTTTGATAACTGGAACAGTCTCATCATCTAGAATGAGTCAAAGACCCTGCAATTTAGGATATACTGTGTTCTTTGGGGAAAGTTTTGAAAAAGGATTTGAAGATCCAACAACAAACCTAAACCAGTTATAAATAAGAGATATCTACAGAGGAGTTCAAGAGCCGGGTAACTCTAACTATGCATTTGGCTTTTCTTTTGACCCCTGACATCCAAGTGGGACCAAGCTTTAGAGCACTGGAGTGGAAAGAGGGAGTTTTGTATTGAAGTCTCAGGTCATCCTTTAGCTCAGATGGCAAGGAGTTTGGGAAAAACTGTTAGACATGTTGTCTACATTCTAATATGTACCCACCCTTCTATAATGGGTTATGGTAGTCACTGAAGGAGAGTGGAAGGCTTTTCCTCAGTGGTAGCCCCATGTAAGTTGTTCCTGCTCAAGTAAATGACATTACATTCGTGCTTGTATTGGCAGCTCAAATTAAATGTAGTTGATCACAAATTGTTACCAAACAAGAAATGAAAAGAGGAGAGAAACTTGGGTAGAAGAAGATTAGTGGTTGGCGGGAATACAAGAAGATAAATTTGAAGAACTTGATAAATGTATAATATATGCATATGTAATTAAACTGTGAAAGACAAAAAAGTCATAAGATGTTTCAAAAGAATAAGGTTTTGGTAAAAATATTAGTAAAATTCATGTTATAAAGTATGATGTAGGAGGGTCATCTGTCTATGTGTTACTTTCATTGGTTAATAAAGAAACTGCCTTGACCCTTTGATAGGACAGCAGCGTAGATAGGTGGAGTAGACAGAACAGAATGCTGGGNNNAGATATAATGGGCCAGGCAGTGCTTAAATTAATACAATTTGTGTGCTGTTATTTCCGGGTCTAAGCTAGCCTTGCTAGAACCGGGCGGGATGAAAAACAGGCCTGCTCCCCTATCACTACAAAAGTATAATGAGCTAGCGACCCCCAGGTTTAATTTACTGAAGTAACTAGTAATGACTCCTTGATTACACCTGTATATATAAAATTTTGCACAGATTTAAAAGGTATGATTTTTAACAGTTGTTTGTTTACTTTGAAAACCCTGAAAATGGACACAAGGCTTTGAGTGTACTAAACAGAAATTTTCCATGGAGTTGCAGCCTGGACCTAGATTGAGATTACTGTATTGAGATAAATTAGCCAGAGAGACAAATAATGCACATATATGAGACAGAATATGTGAGACTAGAGAAAAAAAAAGACTTGCAGGGGGGATCAGGGAGATAAAATGATAGAGTAAGTAAAGTATATGAAGATATCAGGCATGGTGGTGCATGCCTTTTATCCCAGCACTGGTGAAGCAAAGGCAGTTGTATCTCTGAGTTCAAGGACAGCCTGGTCTACAAAATGAGTTCCAGGATAGCCAGATCTACAGAAGAGAAACCATATCTCAAAATTGGGGGATTGGGGGTGTTGGGGATGGTGGTTATGTTCAAAGTGCATGATATACTTGAATCAAAATATCTTGGAGATACTCATCACTATGTTTAATAAGGATATACTAGCAAGAGAACCTTGTGAATATATAGATACAAAATCACAGAAGCATGTTCATAAAAATAACAAAGGATTGAGAGTTTCCTCAACTTGTTTCACTGATTTTACCTTAACTATCCTCCCTAACAGACATGCAGTTCCACAATTTTCTGTGTCCAACTATGTAGTTCTTTACGATTATATCCCATTTCTCGATCACATAATAATAATCTTTAATAGAATATAAAGTCATCTGTTACTCATTTCCTCATGCTTCAATTTATTTCCATTTATTTTTTATCCTTTACATTCACCCCTTTTCCTACTCTTACCTGTTAATAACTTTCACCAATCTAATAGTTTCACCTCTAAACTTCTATCACTTTTACATGAATAAAGCTACACAATAATTATATTACTTTTAGCCAATATTAATCAGTACTTACAGTATAATTTGAATTTGAATTCCTATAAAGATGCTTTGTTCCCAAAGGCTGAAGAAAGTTTCAGTAGACCATGGAGAATTTGGAACAGGATAGGACCTAATTAAATTAATCTCGAGTTATCATTAGTTTCCTAAAGAAATATTCCTTGAACATTCCTGTGACAGACCTAGCACTTTGATAAACAAATAAAAACTTTAGGAATGTGGGCACAGAAAAGGAGCAAGAATCAGAAAACAGCTGAGGCCTATAGTAGAGATTCTCCCACCTTGCTGGAACCTCCCTGTCTGATATTGCCATCAAGGTATTTTATTTTTAAAATGCATTGATTAATAGTTTTCTTTGTTCTCTTACAATAAAAACTCCTTTAATTATTCCCCTTTTGAAGTTGGAGGCTGGAATAATCTAACTCTGTATTTCCAGGCCATGGTCACTCATGTTTTTGGTCCAGAATGAACTAAGTATTTTATATCTCTTTGAGTTGAGAGTTGTGTTTTATCATCAACTGCACGTATGTAATATTCTTTTACCTCAACAAGCAATAGTAAATTACAATTTGTCTCCCCTGGTAAACTCCTGATTTTTTAAATATTATAAATCCTAAACACTAGATATTTTTTAACCTCATGATACTATCATACCCTCAAAAGTGATTGTTTTTTCAGCCTAGTTCTTACTAACACAAAACTCCAACAAATTACAGCAGTGGTAGAGGTGATTGATCAGGAAAGTAATCATTGCTTGTTCCAAGTCAGATACTTGGGTATTTGGTGTAATTATGACCAAAATTAAGGCCAAAAATATATGTATAATTAATTTTAGCAGATAATAATACACTAATATACAGGACTCTTGATGACAGGCAAATTCGTACAAAGAACTTTCGTCCTTTACTCTTTATGCCTCACTAAATGTCATTCCTCATAAACAGACAAGTTTTTTCCTTGAGTGCAGAAAATCTTAATATTCTTTCAAGTAGGCAGAATCCCTTCAGAAGTAATACTTTAGACTATAATATTCTTATTTTTAAATTATAAATTATATGTCTGAAGAAGTGTCAAAAATCTTTGCCGATTCAATAAATATTTTATATTTCCACTACTATGCCATGTCATTACTTTGTTTATTTATATAGTAGCTATATGTATATTTTATATGGTGAAAAGAAAAATAAAACATATCAATTCCACATAAAATGACATTACATCCATTTTAATAAAATTTTGCGAGCAAATGTGTGACTATTTATTATTTATTTTATTTATTTTTTTCTTCAGATGTGTATTACCCCTATGATTGGAATGTCTTGTGATACATTTGTTTTATTTATTTAATCATTTATTTTTGTATTTAAGCTTCTAAACCATCTGGAATTATTTTTTCTCTGATTGAGACAGGCTCCAGCTTAATTTACTTCCAGATGGGTAACCAGTTGCTCCAGCACCATTTAGTTTAACCATCCTTTTTTCCCACATTGAAATGATGCCTTTGTTCAATTTTAAATACTCAAAAAAATATTGTAACTTATTTTAGGATTTTTGAATGTGTATTGTGTGCAATAAAATTTAGGTTCTGCAGTTATAAAAGCATAGCCAAACAATTAAAATCTCCATTCTCATTGAGTTTATATTCTTGAAATAAAAAGCAAAAAATAACATTGCTAAGTAACTACACAACTAAGTATACAAAAAAATGTTTGGGGATGATGAAGAAAAACAGAAAACAGGGAGGGGATAGTTTTAATTGAGTGTCTATTGTTATCTCCTTTTATTAAGGAATATTCAAACAGATGCCTGAATGATGAAGGGTAATCTACATATATATTTCATAGGACAGCATTTGAATAACTAGAATGTAAGAACAATTTCAAGGTGTGTGCATAATATGTCAATCCATAAGTATGAAAGTTAACTTGATTAGATAATTTATCAGAATTTCTAAGCTATTATGAGTTTTCACAAAGTAATTTATTTTGCTTTTATCCTAATACATATACTTTGATCTGAATGCAGGGTTTTAAAAAATATATTTTCTGGAGGCTCAATGGTTAAGAGCATTGCCTGCTCTTCCAAAGGTCCTGAGTTCAATTC
>LOEQ01011433.1:0-14079 GCA_001685075.1 Bramus lutescens
ATTGAACTGGTCTGGTTGATCCTAATTTACCGATAAACCACGCCCCATCACAGGTCTTCCACAAGAGAAGTACCCATTCTTAACTGCAGAGCCATCTTTTTAGACCTGGAATAATATAACCTTAAAAGCCACCAGAATGTTTACACAGCTATCCTAAGACACTTAAGGCCAGCTCACCACTGAGATGTCCTTGCGTACACTTAGGTGTGTGCTGTCTTTTTCCTAAATAAATCTGTTTGTCATTGTCTCCCCTCCTCTTCTCCCTCTTCACCCTGCTCTCTCAGTATTGGTACTCAAATGTATATTAAAAACTTTCCCAATAAACCCCAATTCTATTTCAAACCGTCCTATAAATCGTTCCTGCGATGGCATCAAGAATATTGGTTTCACTGGAGTGGAGATCTCTGAGAGGAAATCCTCAGGTGGAGCCATACAAGGCTGTGTCTTCCTCATCTTGTGGCTGTTGCCAGTTTAGGTGATGCCATTTATAAGCCCAGGAATGAAATTCACCTGAGTATACAGCCATAAAGATTACTTTGTCCCCTAGACAAAAAAAAAAATTATTTTGCAAGTCTACAAAACTATGGCTGATAAGAACTGCTATCTATTGACCCAATACCATCCTATAATCTGTATAAAAATATATAAATAAGAGAAAATTCCTGGGTTCCCTATATTTAGACTTGTTATGTTAAAGCCAATGAGATATAAGGATCTCCAGAAAAACCTCTTGCAGTAGGGACAGCTAACATTCAACCACTGCCATCAGCTCCGTTTTCCTTCTTGCTCACTACAGATGTTATGGCTGGATCCACAGAAGCCATTTCACAAGAAGGAAAGAATTGCCAAGAAAATGGTAGCCCACACTTTCACCTCCTTAAACTGAGAGGCCAATGTCAACCACATGCCACCGAAAGTCTATTCTCACTGCATAAAAACAAGTAATAGATAAGTCCCTTCGTTGTTTAAACTGTACTTTATATAAGATTTCTGTTTCTTATAGTCCAATGCCATTACTAATCAGACTACAATAATCAAATATATTAACCGACAAAGAAATTTTTAATAAATTCCAAAAGTTCTAAAGTATTTGTGCCAATATTTTCTTACTCAAGGGGAATAGATAAGAAAATGGTTAGGACATTTAATAATGTTAAATATTGCTTGGGTCAATGAAGCATCTAATACTATTAAGATAAATCAGTAAACAATAAGACCAAAATCATTTCTATCAAAATATTAACTACTATTACCTTAGTATTATAAATGAATGAATAAGGAATCAAGAAATAATTAAAGGTTAATAGTAAGGTCATAACAAGGACAAAATATTGATTGCTTGAATGATTTATAAAAAGAGTAGGTAAGGCATAGATAACAAGGAGAGGAAGAGGGAAAGCAAGGAGCTGAAGAAAACAGAGGGAAGACAGAGACAGTAGGAGAGAGGAACAGGGAAGGAAAGGAAGATCCCTGGGGAAGGGAAGAAGAGTTGGGCATCACCTATGTGTCCTTTCTTGTCCCTGTCCACATGAGAAACTCCTCATACTCCCTGACCCCAACTCTGAATGCTCAAGGCCTGTGTCTCACCCAGCTAATCCCTGACCAGCCCTTTCCTCTTTAACCAATCACCCTTACCAACACTGATACTCCCCACCCCACCTATCCACTGGACCCCTGGCCCTCTACATCCTTAACCCCTCAGCATGGTAACCGCAGCAAGAAGTTAAGAAAATAAATCTATTGAACAAAGCACAGACGTTCTCTGGAGTTAGGCCAGTGGTTCTCAACCTGGAGGTTGAACAATGCTTTCACAGGGTCACATATCAGTTATTTTACATATCAGACATTTGTATCATGATTCAAACATTAGAAAAATTAAATTTCTGCAGTAGCAACAAGAATAATTTATGGTTGGGGGATACCATGCAATGAGGAACTGTATCACAGGGCTGCAGCATTAGGAATGTTGAGACTCACTGTGTTAGGCGTCACTGAGTTAGTTTACTTGTTTATTTTATACTATGCTAGAAATAAAGTCCAGCTATGACTCTACCAGAACAAGAGATCATTCAATAAACACCACATCTGGCTAGTACTTCATGACAACAACTAATATTCTTTTAAAAAAAAATACCAAGATGCTAGCCTCACATGCATGAAGAGAAGACCTGGGTTCAATCCCCTGTATGGCATAAACAAGGAATAGTTGTACACACCTGACATCAAAGTCCTTGCTAGGTAGACGCAAAGGATCAGAAGTCTATAAGGTTAAGGCCATGAAAATGGCTAGGATTTGAGAAGGAACTGGGCAGAGTGGTTCAGTCAGTCTCAGCTTTGGAAGCTGATGTTCAGGATTCTAAGTATAAGGTCAATCTAGACAATAGACTCCATTTCCCTCTCACCCAAAAGAAAGACGAAAGACTCCAGCAGTCAGAGAAGAAGGGTGACATTCAGTCGAGGTAAACAGATGAATGAAGGCAGCAAACCCAACCCTCCAAAAGAGAAGGGGAAAAATATGAAGCACCTCTTTTCTTCTTCCTTGCCACAGAATCTGGAATTATTTTCTAGGCAATGAAAATGACTTTCACATGGTAGAGTAATGCTATGTTGAGGTAAGGTTACATTTGCAAGAATATTTAAAGAAAGGCAGCTAGTGAGTAGGCTTCAGTACCCTGTGGAAAAGAATTCAGCGTCTACTAAGGTCATCAGAGGTGATGACAAGCTCATTTACTGACAAGGTTTATGTAAAATCTCCTTTTACTCTGATTTTTCAATTAAAAAAATTTCTAACACAATTTCCTATGAAATACTACAATATATTATAACTAATTTTATTAACTGATTACTTCTTTTTAAAAGTCTGGGGCTTCTAATAATTGAATGTGTACATAAACTTAAACCTAATCATAATTTTATGGTTTTACTCACAGGCAATAAGAAAGGAATGGGAAAAGTACTCTAAGAGCTTCAGGTTTACAAAGAAAGAGTTTTGTTTCATCTGGCATAGTCCTTTAGAGAAAAAGCAAGTGTTTAATAAATAGCACATTAATGAATCATTATGCCTAAACAGACATTCAGCAGGCTAACCCAGTTGGCAAGGATTGACAGCAATCCCTAAGGGAAGGTTCTTTTCATCTCAATGCACTGGGAGTTAACCAGAAGTAAATTACCACTTGGGAAAATCTGCATGTATTCTACAGTCGCTGCTACAAAAGATAAAACAGAACATTCTGAAACAGATGGACTGAAACCTAACAAGAGTGCACTTATCATTCAAATTAATATCCAAAGCTGACTTCTCTGTGCTTAGTTGAGTACAAAACGGCTAGAGAAAGGGATGAATTCATGAGCAGCTCATGAGCTAGTGTGCAAGAAGCAGCACAAACTGGGCATGGTGGCAGAGGCCTGAAATCCAAGCAACTGGACGGTAGATGTGGGCGGAGCATAAATTCATGGCCACCCTCAGCTATGCAGTAAGCTTGAGACCTGCCTGGGCCACCTGAGCCCTCACTGCAAAAGGGAGACGTTCTAGAGTGGAAAAGTAGAGAACTGGATGGCCTCCCACTCTCATTAACTGCCTGTATGTCCTTTAAAAAGTCACTCCACCTCTCTGAGCTACAGCTAACTCACTGGAATACAGGGGAGAGTGTACAAGGATTGTAAGGATTTGGTCTGCTTTCTAATTTCTAATTTTTATGCTTTACAAATTCCTAAATCTGAAGGAAATTTCCTCTCTGGTCCAGGGAAGGAAGTCACTCCAACTGAAATCATGACAGAGAAATGTACAAAAGCACACATAAAAACGATAGCTGTTTATTTTTAGCTAAGACAAGCTATTTCAAAAATTCAAAAAAATCAATTAATAACATTTCTGTTGTATAAAGGAGACATTGTAAGACTCCAAAATTAATCTGCAAGCCCCACCTGCCCAAAGACCAGGTAAATTCCTGGGATGCTGGGAGTTGTACAAAGCCCTACAGAAAATATGGTGATTGAATGGATTTGTCCTTAGAAAGGCCTACAGCATGAGTCTCGCCGACACTTTCTGGGATTCCAGGGAGTGGTCCCAATCTGAGTCCATCCTGGTCAGTACTCAGCTCGAAACTGTGGAAGTGGTTTTGCTCTTTTGAATCTCAGGATTAACAAGATGGCCATAGGTTGGCAAGCATATTTCCTGTAAGACAAAGGCTGCTACAAACCACATCAAATGCCAGCCACGTGGGAGCTTTAGCAACGTACTTCTTCATTTAGCAAAAACTATACCAAAACCAAAAGTTCTCCTGAGCAGATGATACTGCATGGCAGTGTCCCCGAGTTATCACCAGCTCGCTGAGAATGCTGTAGCTGTGATAGTCAGGCCCAGTTCTTGGGCCTAGGTGCCGCCCCAGGTTTTCAGTAGAAAAATTAACACATTTGTTTGACCTACAAAAGAAGAGATTTGGCGGGTGTGTTATCTTCATCTGATCTGGGACCTAGCAACTCAATGTACCCAGGGGCCAGTGTACCCCTGGGGTACAGAAAGAAGCATGGTGGAGCAGGTCACCTTGACACAAAAAAGCTGTAACCACCTGGCAGGAACAAAGATGTTCTAAAGAGAGAAGGTTGTGGTCATCCCTGCTGTCAGACAATTGAAACAGTTACCCCCAGGGAACTGGAATTTCTCCAGTAATGTCATGTAGCAAGTAGGGAAAGGCCTGGTGCCAGTCAGAGGAGGAACTCTTTTCTGCTTTTCACTACTGCTTGTTCTCTCATGAAGAATTGGGGATGGGTGGCCAAGCCTGGCTTGTTGAGCCTTCTAGAACCCAGGCTTTTGACCCTAAACACTCCAGTAACAAAACTGCAGGCTTTGTTTCTTATCAGCCTTTAACACAACAAATGCACTATGTTAACAGACCTTTAGCACAATAAATAAACAAGGTATTCATGCCAGTTCCCAGCCTCCACTGCAGATCTGCCAGCATCAGCAGCCAGAGAGCATTCCATGTTTCTCTTAATTCAGCGACTTTCCTAAGACCAGTCCGGAGAGAAGATAAATTTCAAGACTATCTCTCAGGAAGGCCCTGCCCAACCCAGGGATATTGACATTTTACATATGATCCAAGTTAAAAAAAAAAATCACAGCATCTATAACATCTATAAAACAATTCCCATGCATTGCTTGTAACTTTGAAATTTCAGATTTTCTTTCATGGTTATAAAGGACTGATCGTCTATTCATTGATATAAGCATCCTTTGACTTTATAATAAATACTGGATTCACTTTGAGAAATTTCCAGTATGAATTTACATGTTGCTAGAGTTGTTGAGGTCAGAGCACAGACCCTGGCAACTAGAACAAGTCAGGCTCAGTCGCTGCCCTCAGTAGGTCAATTAAACAGACAATAATAAAAAGCAGAGAAAGAAGATTAATCCAATGTGGCCACATTGAGAAGAAAAAGAAATAAAAAGATTCAATAAACTCTGCCCTATGCAATCCTTCTTCAGGTCTTGCCATGACTTTTACATTTATTTTCTTACATGCATTACTTATTTTGCTAGTTGTTCAGTTAGTCATGAAGGAGGGCAACACATGGTACAGAACATGTATGTAGGGAGTCAGAACTCAAGTTGTATGAGTCTTCATATGGGTTCCAGGATCAAATTCAAGTCCTCAGCTTAGTGACAAGCAACCTTTACCTACTGAGCCATCTCACCAGTCCCCAGGTTTATGTTTAAATAGCAGGCAAGAGTTGTATATAAATAAACAGTCCCATTCAGGCTGGGGTCATTGTCCCATCACTGAACCAGCCCTAGTCTCTCATGCAAGGTAGTCTGGAAAGTTGTCAGAACTGTGTGACATCTCTTCCTGGCAGACAAGTTCTTTCTCTGGCTGGCACGGGCTTCAGTTTTTTTTCTATCTCTTGGCATGGGTTTTCTGGAGGAATTCTAATTTGGGGGGACCACTGCTTCAGTAACCTGATAGCTGAAGAAAGCATGTCTCCTTAGACCTCTCTTCGTTCCTGCCAGGATGGCTATACACACTATAAACCATATGATACTAGGGTACCAGGGGCAGAGTACCTTACACCAAGATCTTGGCCCCTAAAGAGATTAAGTGTACTAGCACAAAAAGAAATAATGAAGCATGGGGGATCAATAGTAAGCGCCAAGGATTTAAGAATCACAGAAGAAAAAGACTAGGATGTTGAGAGAGTCAGGGAAAATACTCACCACTTAATGATGATAGCTTCATCTTATTGATTCCTCATGACAACACACTGTATAGTATTTAACCGCATATCATCCTACTTTACCCTGTTACAAAACAGTTTTAGTATTCCCAACTCTGGGGTGCTTTCATATATTAAGTAATTTGCCCAATTGGTAAAGAAGTGAACCCAGATTACAACTTGAGAGCCAGTGATCTCAGCTGCAAAATTCTATCCTGATGAAATGGATGACATGTTCTAGCCTGGGAAACAGCAAGCCTCACTTTCACAGAGGTTCACATGCTTGACAACTCGATCCCAGCCAAACAGCAGCCGCAGCAGCAAGGGCACCTTCACTGAGCACCTGCCATGCCCTTACTATCTCTTAGACATTATCTTGCTGAAGCTCTGTAACAGCCCATGGGCAGGCTTCATGGGCTCCATGTCCGTATGAGATATCTGAAACTCGAGTTCAGGGGCTGAAGTCACACAGTGAGAAAGGAGTAAAACTAGAGATCAATCCTGAATCTCTCATTGCCCACTGTTATGAAATACTGTCTTTCAGCAGAAGAAAAGGAACCACAACATACTGGGGAGGAGCAGGGAACATGGGGAAATACTAGTTCAAACAGTGGCCTGAACTTTGGAGTTGTCCAATGTCGCTGCTTTTGGCTACAGCAGATCAGCAGTAAGTACTTTCAGCCAGAGATATAGATGATCACAGTGTACAAGAAAAGACCTAACAGATGGGTAAGCTGTGTAAAAAGGCAACTGAGAGGAATTAATATGATGAGGAAACCAGTTTGAAATTCTTTCTAGGAGAAAAGATGTAAAGGGTCAAAAGCTAGAGACAAAAGATGGCTGGGCTTCGAAGCAGGAAATAGAAATTTTACTAAGAGGGGCTGAGGAAATGTCTGAGTGGCTAAGAATGCTTGCTGCATAAATGTGAGGACCTGATCTCAAACCCTAGCACCAATGGAAAAAGCCAGGTGTGGCTGTGTCTGTAACTCAGCATTATGAAGTGGAAGAAATGGGAGGATTTACTGGGGCTTGTGAGATGCCAGCCTAGTTCCAGACTCAGTGAGAGACCCTGTTTCAGAGCAATAATGTAGAGAGTGAGAGAGCAGGAATGCAACACCGTTCTGTGGCTTCTACTCCTGTGCATGGGTATACACACTAGTCTACACACATATACACATACCACATGCATGCACTGCATACAAATATATGGGAAAGAAAAATCTGATAATACTTGATAATTACATGGTTAAAAAAAGAGACAAGAATAATTTTATAGGCACAAGCTAGCTATGAACAGAAATATAATAAAAAGAATAAATTTAGAAATATGGAATTCAAAAATAGTGGGACATCTTGATGTTTGACACAAAGCTGACCAGGACAGCTCAAAGAAGAGGAGCTATGACATGCAAGGAAACACCTGCCTCTGTGAGAACAAAAGGCTAGTTAGCGCCACTACTGTGGGAACTAAGTGTCCATCATGCTTCTCATACTCAGCTCAGTCTGTGGGCAGTGAATTTTTCTCAGGTCAAATGACCCTTTCACAAGGGTGAAATATAGGATATTTACATTACAATTCATAAAAGCAGCAAAGCTACAGTTATGAAATAGCAATGAAAATAATGTGATGTTGGGGGTCAACATGAGGAACTATATTAAAGGCTTGCAGCATTAGGAAGGTTGAGATCCACGGGACTAAGTGCTTAATAAATATTTACCAGCCAAATGGCTATGTAAGTCTATAATCCTTGAAGGCTGAAGCAGGTGGATTGTGAATTCAAAACCAGCCTGGGCTATACAATGTCTGTCTTAGTTGGGGTTTCTATTGCTGTGAAGAGATGCTATGACCATGGCAACACTTATAAAGGAGAAACATTTGATTGGTGGCTTACACTTTCAGAGGTTCAGTCCATTATCATTATGGGGGGACATGGCAGCATGCAGGCAGACATGGTGCTGGAGAGGTAACTAAGCTCTACATCATGCACAGGTAACAGAAAATGGTCTGAGACATCTTTTGGGTATGGCTTAAGCATATATGAGACTCAAAGCCCACCTCCACAGTGACACACTTCCTCCAATAAGGCCTTAGCCATTTTAACAAAGTTACATCTCCTAATAGTGTCACTTCCTTTGGGGGCCATTTTCTTTTAAATCACCACACTATATCAAAACAAAACAAACCAAGATAAGATAGAATGTTTTCACACTTTTTGTGACACAATTCAAATTTCTTTGGCCTATCACGACTTTGTGGTGACTTTTATTTATTTGCATGAAGCCTATGCCCACTGTCTTCACCATAATCTTGCAGATACCACATAGTCCTAATAAAGAAGGAAATGGGGTAGCTGAATGGGAACTACTCTCAATGAGTGATTCTAGCCTCCCCCAAAGTACTGATCTGCTCAACCTAGAGGGGTATATTCAAAGACCCTGCCCCCCATGGTGCCCCTTTAATACCATAAAATGTTACAGTGGAGTGCTATAAAATCATTGCAGCCACCTATTTAAGTTGTGTCTTGGGCATGCTCACACAGACATGAATTCTTAAAATGTCTCCAAAAAAATCAGACAACAAAACCATCACTAAACATTATAGGCAAGGGTGTGTTCTCCAGGATCTCAGAAATGGTTAACAGTACGAGGAGTCTGACTACTGAGAGTGTCATATCCATTCTCCTTTGTTCTAGAACAGCACAAAATGCCACTCTCACCTCAGCCCTTCCCCCCATTCAGCTTAGTGGTTGAAGAGGGCTGGAGAGGGGGTCATAGGCCCTCTTCCCTGATCACAGAAAACCAGTCAGATATGGTCATGTACAACTCAGGCCGTGGGGAAATGAGAGTTAAGACCAGGATTTTATTGAGACTGTTAGAAAACCAGACTTACTATTTTCTGCTGGAAATTCCAGCTGAAAAGGTGATCTCCAAGTCCAAGCTGCCAAGGACCACAGTAGACACGAAGCTATTGCAGATACAGAGTCACAGCAAAGACAGACAGACTCCTAAGGACACCAGCCAATCCAGACACATTTAAGGCTGGCTGTTCTGTGTAGTCTTCAGTTTCTGCCCCAATATTATCCTACTTGTGTTTAAGCCAAGTTAATTAAGGTTGAATCAGGCTATAAATTCTCAATGGAAGGACTCCCAGATGATCAAATTGTCTAGGCAGCTCTCAGTTTAAATTCAATCAAAATATAACCCTGTATTTCATTTACCAGCTGGGTTATTATGCTGTAAACCTAAAACAACAATGCCTTATGTGAACTTTTTGCTTGAGAACTCATAATTGCAACTGAGGGTACATAAATTCACCCCTTTCTAAACCGAGATAACACAAGCAAACCAGGAAGACAAGCAGACCACAAAGGCTGCAGCAAAGGCAATCTGAGCTCCAATCAGCTCATCTCAAACAGGGAAGCTCACCTTTATGCTTTAGCACTGAACTTGCCGCATTCTAAACTGCCTATGTAAGTAAAACTGCACACTGAGAACGTGACGTTAGGAAAAAACAAACAGCGAGCCTGCCTGCTCAGACATTTCTACAAGCAACAGGAGTGATCCTCTGCCTTATACCACAACTGAGAGGCTCTAAAGTATCATACTCCATTCTGCTGCAATGTGGGTTGCAAGTATCACGGGAGCAAAAGCCATCGATGCCACAAACATGGCATGAATAAAGAGCAGAGGGTGAAAATGAATAAACCCATATTAGGAATGCAAATTTTCAAGACCAACTCCTGAACTTCAATGTTTTCAATATTCAGCATTCTTTTTACTTGATACTTACATTTGATGTATAAAACATTCAAAGAAATCAATTCCCCCAAACTAGCCAAGCCCGACCACACTCAGGATCTAAGATCAGAAGATATAGGCTGCATTTAGGTAAGTGTTTTGGTGTGAGAAATGAAGCCTTACCAGTGGATAAGGCCTCCTCCCGAACATCTCCTTCACTAGGCTGATGAATGTTCCAAGATGTTTTTGGAAGTAAAGAGATCTCTTCAGGTGATGCTAATCTCACCATGTCCATGTGATTGCTCTGAAATCGGTACCGAGGGATGAAGCAGATTTTGCCTTGTTTGAAAATGTCCTTGATCATCTCTTCTGTCTCAATTTCATCTTGCATGCTCAAAAAGATGGAAATTCTTTTGGAATTTTGATACTGACTGTGGGCAATCACCTAAGTGGGAAATGAAAGCAATTATAATTTTTAGGACTGTATTTTTCCTAAACCAGTAACTCCTCTGACCAATTTCTCCCTTCCGTCAAAGTTTTCTCCAAGTAAAGTGATACAGTGAGTTCATGTTATGTTCTGATGCCGCCTGATTTTTATTTCAGGACTCAAGATTTGTATATTTGAGGATCCCTTTACCTCTCTGCTAGGCCTACTGTCTGCATCATTAATCATTAAGAAGACATGAAGTGGAAAAGTTGTCTATCTCCAGAATTCCTGAAGTGATCCCAGTTCCCAGTACACGTATGAGAATTTCTGGTTTATTCTCTCTTTGGAATTTGGATCTCACACATTTTTCCAAACTTTGGATTGTTGGCCATTTCGGCCATCAATTCTACCTCTACAGACCTTTCCTACATTTAGAGTGATACACAACTCAGCACTTCATTCTATATGAGGTAAGTCATGAGTCAATCACTGCTTCTATTGTCCTAAATAAAGGATTCTGAATCAGTTTACAAGCTCCCACAGAGACCATGCTTTATAACAAGTCTCTTAGCTCTACCAATGCTACTCCATTCAAGAGGGTGTTCACAAAATTCATTAAAATGGGCCAACAGGCTCCTGGTATAAAACCTAATTTAGGGGAATCTCTCATGAGGCAAAAGGAGCTAAGTTTTAACCCTAGGAACTTATCCAGACTCAGAAATTGGCCCGTAACTCCCTTTTGTTCTCCATTCCTTTTCTGTTCTCCCCTGTCCTCTAAGCTAAAAGAAGGACAAGTAAAAGCCACTTACAGTATGACTGGCAGGAAGATACAAGTAAAGAAAGCCAAGTTACATTTAATACAAAGGAAGAGAGAAGTCAAGCACAGCATAACAAATCAGGGCTACAGAAGAAAGTCAACTCCTGGTTTCTTAAAAGCTGTAAAGCTGTTAGGCTTGGCAGAGGTGGAACAAATGGAAAGGGGGCTGCCCAGATTTGGAGTAGGCCTAAGACTTTGACACCATTTATTATATGAGAAAGTATTCCTCTTAATCTCTCTAAAGCAGAGCAGAGAGAACCAAGAGCTGAATAAGCAGTAAAATTCACAGCTAGAATTCAGTGTGAGACTATGCATATGCATTTGCCTTCCTTCAAGCCCATTTACACACTATTTGTTAAGAAGGGAGGATAAAAGGGAACTCATCATAAGAATGAAGACAAAGAAGCAGAAATCTAAGTCCTGTAAGACAGAGGGAGAGAGAGACAGTATTTACAGACAAAGCAGCACTAAAATATGGACACAGGAGGAAGGCAGAATCCATTCTTCTCTTAGAATTCTAACCTGTGCCTACAAAAGCAGAGGGAATCTTGTAGCCAAGACACTTTCACTCATAAATACGTACAGATAAGGGCCAGGGAGTTCATTTGGTCATAGAAGGCTTTACTACCATCTGCACAGGGATACAAATTAGAAAAAAAAAATAAGGAAAAATGTTCAGAGTCACAGAAGATCAATCCATACTTTTTACTTTCTAATTCATTTACTTTCTAATTCCTTAAATATCAAAAGGAAAACTAGTAATCAAGATGTGGTGGTTTGAGTAAGAATGAATACCATAGGCACATACATTTGAATGGGTTGTTCCCATTTGCTGAACTGTTTAGGAAGGATTAGGAGGTGTGTACCTTCTTGTAGAAGGCATGTCACTCAGGGTGGGCTGCAGAGGGCATAAAGTCCTTCTACACACAGATGAGCACAAGGCAAACCAGAATGTTAAACACTAAGGGTTGTCTCTTCCTTCAAAGAAAGAAATGTATCGTCTGTTTTCTGCCCAGAAGGCTGGGAATGGATTTGATTAATAGCCTGGTGACCTCTGAACTATCTCTATCGTCAGACCACATACGGATCTCCCATATTCTTATGTTTGTCTCAGTCACCCACTCTAGACCCTTATCTTGAGCCACTGTTTCTCAGCCAGTGGAACCCACCTTACGGGAGATATCGCACGTGCTTTACAAATGGGAGCAAAGGAGGTTAATAGTCTGGTGACCTTTGCACTATCTGGATGACCAACAGCACCCCAGTTCTTTCCCAGACCTTTAACGTGTCACATCTGGTCAACTTATACAAAGCATCTTAATGGGAGAAGACACATGTACCTTGGAAAGAGTTTCAATGTAACCATGTCTTGATTATTATACACACGGGACTGAACTAATTATCACCAGAAAACTTTCCCCCAAAATGTGTTGTGCTTAAACATGCCTAAAACAAACTGTCCTGTGTAGGGCTCTAGAGGTTTGAGCTAAAACCAGTCAGTGAGTTGTGCTGAGCCAGACTTCCTTGTTTCATGCTAATGAAACTCTTCCTGCCTTTAGGATTACAGAGACCCCTAGGGTATGCTTTGAGGTTTCAAAATCCCCATAGACCATGGCAAATCCAGTCTCTCTCTCTCTCTCTCTCTCTCTCTCTCTCTCTCTCTCTCTCTCCCTCCCTCCCTCCCTCCCTCCCTCGCTTCATCTTGTGGATATGGTGTAAGCTTTCATCCATGCTTCCCATCATGATGATTACAGACTAATCTTCTGAAACTGTAAGCAAACCCCAAATAAAAAGCTTTTTTCTTTTTTTTTAAGTTACCTTAGTGTCTCTTCACAACAACAGAACAGTAACTAAGCCACAAGATATAAAACATAAATAAAAAACACCAGTCTCTAGACTGGAAGTCATAGATGTTGCACAGAATGAGAAGGAAATAATTAAAAACTTGTAATCAATTGAGTGTTCAAATGGAAGTTGAAAATATTTTAACATATATTAAAAAGTTGGGTCTAGAGAGATGGTTCAGCAGTTGAAGAGCACTTAATGCTCTTGTAGACAACCTGGGTTCAAGTTCTAGCATACACTTGGGAACTCACAACCATCCTTACAACCATTCCAAGGAATCTGGCACCCACTTCTGACCTCCAAAGGCACCAGGCACGGAGGCACACACACACTGCACTTACATACATTCATTCAGGCAAAACATTCACACATATGAACTAAAAATAAATATTGCCAATCACATAGGTATTTTCTTTAAAAATAATTTGAGGATATTCTTTAAAAAGTTGAGATGAAAAAGTACATAAGAAAGAAGGCAAACGAAGGCAACAGGTTCCAGATACGATCCTAACTCAGAAGCAGAAACCCAAGGGGTGACTGTGGATACAGTTAACTCAAAACGTGAAAATTAATCTACCCATAGATAAACTCAGATTCTAGTTTTGCCAATAATATAGAAAGATGCAATTTAAAACTCCTAGAAAAACAGACCCAAATTCAATGTATAGTCTAAGTATGTACAAACAAAATATAACACATTTTTGAACAGCTGTTTCACTGAGCCTTATCCCTAACTCTACAGTTTTTCATTCGCCAGCTTCCTCTGCTAGAGCTTATCTTTTTTCATCTCTATAATCCCAGTGCACAGCAAAACGGCTTACTGCTAGTTGTTAAACGCCTGTGAATGAATTAAATTTAAACCAGAATCTGCAGGAGTGGTTCGACATTCTCTACATCTACTAAAGCTCGCAGCAATGCGTATCCACCACAGCAAAATAGCTCGGCTTGAATGAACAAACGTGCCCTGTATGCCTGCCCTGAGAAGATGCGGAGCTATCCACAGGATCCTCCCCGAGCCCTACCGGACCAGACTGGAGGTGCG
>LOEQ01011433.1:17382-29532 GCA_001685075.1 Bramus lutescens
ATATAATTTTGTAGTAGGTTTAGAACTCTCTTACTTAAACAAAAGAGGGAGGTGCTGCAGGAGCACCATCCACTCCTTCAGCCAATAGCTGCTGAAATACGAGCCCACTGTGCTGCAGGAGCACCTTCTGCTCCCTCAGCCAATAGCTGCTGAAATACCAGCCCACTGGGGATGGTCTATTTCTCTTTAAAAAAGAGCGGCAAGCCCAACTAGCTCTCTTGGTTCTGGCTCCTGCTCCAGCGACTAGACTCCTTTCCTGATGGTTGGTGTTTTATAAGTTTTACCCCTAAAATAAATACCCCTTTAAATCCTAACTAGTGTGGGATTGTCTCGCTCATTTATTCCTCAGTTTAATGGTGGAAATAAAATAAATGTCCATGCTGTTTAGGATGAAGCGCCACTGCTAGAGTGCTTGCCTTGCGTGCACGAAGCCTGGGGTGTTGGACCTCTAGGACCACAGCACAGGAACTGAACTGAACGTGTTGATGAGGCATCTGTAGTCCTACCCTCTGGATGTGGAGACAGAAGGATCAGGCGGTAAGGTACTTAGTGACTTGTCCCAGTGTCTTTATTCCCTCAGTTAAGAATCATACTGCAGTAGTGTTGATAACTGAAGTCCCTTGTAAAGACGTGCCTGGCCTTGAGAAAAGGGCCTCTGTCATTATTGGATCTATTAATAGAATCAAGGGACATGTAATGCATATGATCTAGACCAAAACAGAGGATTTCTATATTGCCATCAAACTTGATTTAAAAATTGGAGCATGGTCTAACAAAAGACAGTTTTCACACACACACACACATAAGTTTAAAAATGGCTTGATATTCATTTAATTGTTTTTGTTCAGACCGCTCCAGGTTCCTGCTGTAGAAGCAGGAAGAGAAGCAAATTCTTCTTAACTACTAGAAAGGCAGACTGATCATATATAGTCTGATTATTGACTTGGTTTGGAGAAAGTGAATTCTACTTTTTGTGTCTTGCCTTGGGCAAAAATGGAGTGGAGGGTGCTGAGAGAAGAGAAAGCAAGAGATCAGAGAGAAAAATGATTTGAGGCTGTCCTTTTAGGGCATCATTTTTGACCCCAACACTGTATATCTGACTGCCCTATCCATTGAAGCCCAAATGAAAGGCCAGAGAGTAAAGGTTGGGGTGAGTACATCAATGAGAAACTAAGCAACCAGGACCCCTTAGGATAGAAGAACTGTGGACTCAGGAATTGTTAGGAAGCAGGTTTTAGCCCCCATATGGTTTAGCCTAGAATAACTTTGAATAACAAGCACCCTTGTATGGAAGTCTCTCCCTCAAGGAAGAGGTAGAAAAGACACTACCCTCCATATCATCATCAGTCCTTACTTCAGTACCTGTCTCTGTGTTGAGTATTGTTGAAGTTCCAGGCAGACTCAAAACTTTAAAACATGAACCCATACAGAAACAGATATCAGTAATTTATTCCATAAAGTGAGAACAAAACATCTGCAACTCCAGAAAGTCAAGTCTCATCTGAGTTGCATGTGCATGGAAGTACTAAGTGCTGGTCACCATTGTTACAGGAGCCAGGGTTCTCTCTGGTCAATAGTGTTGCATGAGGAGAAAAGAACATTTTCCAGATCTGTCCTGTCATTTCCAGAAAAGTCAGCCAGCCAGATTTAGGTTCAAATTTCTTCATGAAGCCATCTTCCTACGAGAACAAAGCAAAGATTTAAGAATTAGTGAGATAATCTTCTCTATACTCTCCCCATGTGTAGTCATTTTATTAGCATTGTTCACTACTCCAAAGCCAAACTCCTTTAGAAACACCGCCCAATAGAAGTACAGTTTGAGCTATATATGTTAGTTTCAAGGGGTTTTTGAAGCCATATATTAATAAGTGTCTTTGTAAATATTCTGTTGCTGTGAAGAGACACCATGACCAAGGTAGCTCTTAATTTCATTGAAGGCTTGCTTACAGTTTCAGAGGCTTAGTCCATTCTCATCGTGGCAGGAAGCATGGTGGCATGCAGTAGCTGCTAAAGAGCTACATTCTGATTCCGTGTATAAGCAAAGAGAGAGACTCTGGGGTTGGCATGGGCTTTGGAAACCCCAGCTGACATAATTCTTCCAACAAGGCCATACCTCCTAAACCTTTTCAATCCTTTCAAATAGTACCACTCCCTTGTTACTAAGCATTCAAGTACATGAGCCTATGGAGTCATTCTTATTGAAAGCACCACAGAAGGGAAAAAGGAGAAAGAATTTGAACATATATCTAGTTCAATGTGTGTTTAGTATATAAATATCTTTCAGGGTATAGACAGTACAAAGCCATTATTGAGATATTATATTCTGTTTTGCCTACTAGACTTCCAGAGAGTAGTACTTTCATCTTCATTCAAACTAGCCTTGTTTCTGTTGCTCACTAGTTATAAGCTCCAGGAAAAGAAATTCTCTGGTTTTTTGTTTTATTTTCCTCTCTTTTTGTTTCAGTTGCATAGCACTAAAAAATGAATTTATATTTATAAATTGTATTATGCTAAAATTGCTAGTATTATTTGTTTGCTTTGTTTTCCAGACAGGACTTTTTCATATAACAGCTATTGCTACCCTAGAACTTGCTTTGTAGACCAGATGGCTTTAAATTCATAGAGATCTGCCTGCCTCTGCCTCCCGAGTGCTAGAATTAAAGTACCACTGCCCAGCTGTATTGAGAATTATAAGGACTCATAGTAAATCCAGATTAAACCAATGTTCTTGATTCTAAGAGAATGTTGTGTATTTCCACCATAATTATTTTTGAGGCTGGCCTTTATTTTTAATTAGGAAAATCCAGGCTGGTATAAATGCCTGTCTAGGATATATGAATTCCTAAATTCAAGCTCCAGAATACACACACACACACACACACACACACACACACACAAAACAATGAACTGTAGCACACTGTAACAATATTTTAGCAAACCGAAATCTATAATTATATTACATCTTCATTATATATTGCTTCTAGCCTCATACTAACTTTTATTTTATCTAATGAGGACACTGACACTTGGGGAAAAGGTAGCTAAGATAATACAACTCATGGTGAGTAACAACACATACTGTGTTCTCAACTCTTGGGAGATGGAGACAGGAGGATTACTGTAACCAAGCCTTGACTACACAGTGAATTTCAAGCCATCATGGGCTACACAGCAAGATGCTGTACCAAAAAAATAAATAAGTAAAAGATAATATAATTCTTTGCCTGGACCAGGGTTAGCATGCGAACATAACACTCTTTTCACTCCATATATTTCAGAACAAGCCCAAATGACAAACTGCTCAAAACACTTATTTTATTTATTTATTTTTATTTATACTCATTTTATTTTCTAGAACTTACAAAGTAGGCAGAGATGCCCTTGAACTTTTGAATCGTGTGTCTCTATCTCCTAGCACTGGAATTATAGCCATGCCCCATCATGCCTGGTTCAGGCAGTGCTAGGGATAGACAACAAAACCTTGTGCATGCTAAGCAAGCAACCTACCAGCTGAGTTATATTCCCAGACTGTGTTCACACACTCTCTGTACCTCCACCCCTGATTTTTTTTTGTTCATCTAAGTAAACATTTGCTCTGCATCTTGTAAGTTCCAGGATTACAATGTCTCCAAATGTTTATGCAATAATAGGACTAATACCGAAAATGTGAATCAGATATAGCTTCTTGTGAGTCAGAGGACTCTGAAAACTTCTGCAGATCTTGAAATTAATAGTCGTGGAATCATCATCAAACCAAGCAACCACCAGAGGGGACAGTGTCTGTATGTGGTGTGCAGAGTCAGCTGTGAGACACATGATGTCATGTTCCACCAGAAAAACAGAGATTGCTCACTTCCCTGTTTCCTTTTCTTCTAACCCTATATTCTCACATAGTATCCACAGTCTTGGTATTTAGACATTTCTTGTTCCCCTTCCAAGGATAGATGTAATCTTATAGCAGATAGGCAAGTAATAACCTTTAAAATGTCCTTTTATTAACAGGAAAACTGATCATTTCTGGGCAGTTAACATGTTAACTTCTTACATAATTTCAGCTTATAAGGTAAAGAAAGTAAAAGAAAAAGCTAATTGAAAATATAAAATAGTCACAAATCTATAAAAAACTAAAATTAAAAGAACTGAAAACCAGGAAAATATGTTTATCAGGAAAGAGTTTATTCAAATGTAAGAAAAATTAATCAGGCCTTAACAGTTAAAAAGAGAAGTTCACTGAGAGTTAAATTATGAATAATACATAGGAAAACACTTTAAGATTATGAGCAATTAAAGAGCTTTATATTACAACACAATCAGTTTTTTATAGCTATAAAAATATTTTTCTAAACAGGTTCTTTTAAAACTATTTCCTTTAGTGATGCAATTTGAATCTTAAGACCATTACATAAAAATAAATATACAAATAAGAATTCATTATCACATCAGTATTATAGTAATAAACAAGAAATGCACATGTCTGGTTATTTCTTGGAGTAGTGAAATTTTGATAAATTGGGCTACTCTGATTTTGAGAAACCCTAAAGCATAAAGTAATATACCAAGTTGCTATGGTTTGTTCCTACCTCCCAAAACTCATGTTGAGTCTTAATTGCTATTTTGATAATATTTAGAGTTGGAATCTTTAAGAAATGGTTTGGTCATGGGAGCACCCCCTCCATGACTGTATCAAGACTATTATCCAAGGAGTGAATTTGTTAGGAAAAGATGTATTCAGCCCTTCAGTCATCTTTCCTCCCTCCTTCCATCCCTGCCTTTCTTCCTGAAGTAAGAAGGCTCTTATCAGACGCAGCCCTTCAACGCTTGTACCCTTCAGTGCTGGAGCCTTTGGATGCTGGCACTCTCAGACTCCCCAAACAACTTCCTTTTTGTTATTATTTACTGTGTGATATTCGATTATAGTATTACAAAGCAGACTAACACATATTGTACCAATAACCCAAAGAAAATTAAAACCCCTGACTTCTTTTTAAAGATATAAGTGGGTATCACGGTCACTCCTCTAGAGACTATTAATTCAGTCATTCATTTGACAGCTGCTTCGGTGGTCTGGGGCTATCGCTTTATGGTGGAGTCTGTGCCTAACATTTACAGGGCTTGGCTATTTAGACCTTTGGAAATGCCTTTCCTGAGAAGAATGATGAATCAATCACCTATACATCTCTGTGCATCTATCCACTCTGCCCATTCCCTTTGTTACCAAACTGACTACACCATTAGAGTAAGAGGAAGAAGGTGGGAGGGAAGGAAGGGGAGGAAAAGAGGAGAGGATGGCTTAGCTTAACTCTTACTACTCTTATTATTCTGATTACTTGGAAGGGGCCAATTCAGTGTATCCCCACTTATAAAAGGGATTTTTTTTGTAGTTAAAGCAGTTTCAAAAAAACTGTATATTTAAATTTTTGGAATTTCCCACATAATCCCTCTATTTACATATTCATGATGTACTTTTACAAAAAAAACTTTCTGGTTCTTTACATATAGGTGTTATTGTCTTAATTTTTATTATGCTTATTCTACATTATTATCACATTATATAAATTACATAATGTAATTATTATTACATTATGCTATATTATGTTGTTATACATATTGTACAGGCAACCTGAAACTTGGAGTACTTCCTAGGTGACCTAACCTAAGCCATGCCTCTAATAAGCAGGTAATTTGGAGTTCAGCCCTCAGATTTCATTGTCAATTCCTGAGATATATAATTATTTGTCAGGTACCTTCCATGCAATAGACGCCATGCTGAGCATAAGGATATAGTGATGTGTATAGTAGATACAGTCCCCCTCTGTGGGACTAATGACCAAATATTCTTCTCTATTATATAAGTCTGGACACAGAAAAGTGCTCATTCAAGAATATGGAAGTAGGAAAGTAACCTGGATCAAACTAAAGTATGATTTCCAAGGGGTGAGCCATTGAGTTCCATCTTAAGCACACTCTTTGTTTCACAGATAGGGTCTTGCTATATTACACACACTGGCCTTGAAATTCTCCTGTGCTCAAGCCGTGTTCCTTTAGCCTTTGTCCCTGTGTAGCTGAGACTATAGACACCAGCCCTAAAATCTACTCTAATGGCTTTAGGAACTATCTTTTCCTCCCAAATGCTCATGATAACTTAAAAAAAACATCACATTGAATATTTTACCACCTATTCTGAGTCCAGTTGTGCACATCAAACCGGTAGAGGGAACTAGAGAAAATAATAGTAAGTGTAGAGGATGAAGAAAAACAGACGACCGATTGAAAACTAAAGGGGATATGGAAGAGAAGGAAAGCAGAGGAAGGATGAGGGGGAAGGGAAGAAATAGAAGAGTGAGGATGGGCGAGAAGGAGGAAAGGTTCAAACTGATTTTAAAAAAGGAAGGAAGAATGAGTTTATGCATCCCATGATTAATGCATCAGTCTCATGGTTTTCCCTTTAGTACGCGGAGGCCCATAGTGACTAATATCTAATTGAAGTGCGCCATATGACTTTGGGAGTTGAAATATACTTAGATTTGATAAATGGAAGCTACTCAATATTAGTATTTATTAGTAATAACAATAGTCTTGGAATTGAACTCAGTGTTCACTTGTAGAAATTGCTCTGGATGCTTGGTGTGTGTGTAAATTATGTGATCCTTGTGCCAGCCCCAGCTGATAGGCTGCAAGATGGCTTATTTTTACAGACAAGGGAGCAAAGTATAGAGAAGTTATGTAAGTTGTTCCAGTCACGCAGAAGCACTGAGCCCTGAAATAAGCTCAGCCCTGCTTGAAGTGGAGTCGGTGCTCCTAATATCTATGCTGTACTTCTCTATCATATCTTGTTCTGAAACTTCTCCTAGAGTTTCAGGCATATTTCAAGCGTGGCAAAATCATAGGTTTCATGTTTTGTGACCATTTTAAAGGTTTCTCTTTCAGAAAAGGAAAAAGAAAAAGTGTAAAATACCCTCTTCCCCTTCCTACTTAGGATCCCCGGCTACTAGCATACACATAAGCATTTTCTACAAAATGAATCATTCAGAGTAAACTCATTCATCAGAGCAGATTTGTCAATAGCACTGTGGGAAAAAAAAAAGGTATTTGCTTGTTATGCCTGTGTGTAGTGGCTCATTATAACACTATTTGCCATGAGCAGAATAAGTGATTTCTCTAAGCTGGAATACAGTATTGAGATTGCTTAAAGAGCACTTCTACCATGCCTACAGCATAAGATCCTAGGTGTAAAAAAAATAAAATCTGACTCACATAGGAGCTTTATGAAGGGTGAGGTGTGTGTGTGTGTGTGTGCGCGCGCGCGCACGCGTGTATGTGTTGCATGAGATGTACTTTTGTATCTCCATTAAGATAAGTTTTTCCTGCTAATACCTTTGTGATTCCCAGGCAAACACATTTCTAGAAATTCTAAGAGACCATTCCATATACTTCATTTTGAATTCTAAGAATTCACATACTATGCTATATTAACATATATTTAAGTAACACATATTTTGTGTCTTCCTATTGTGCTCGACAATGGGAACATAGAGTAAACCTATAAAGCTTGTAAGACTGTTCTCTACAGACTCCTTTGTGGACTCTATGCTACAAGACGCTTGCCTTCACTTAAGGTGTACACAGTGCTGTGGAGATTTTTCTGAGTCCTTCCCACAGCCAACCAGAAAAAATATAACCAAACATCTGACATGATTCACCTAGACCTAAATCAAGATCAGTTAAAAAGTAGAGTTACAGGTAGTTGAAAGCAATTGAAAAGGAGGACTGCTTTACAGTAAGACATAGCACTGAGTAAGCAGACTTTCAACAAAAAGTAGCAATGGAACAAAGTCTAAGTTCAATAAAGGCAATCGCATCAAATGTTTATACACTTGTAATTATTGAAAACATCTACAGTTTTAGAAAGTAATCAACAAACTAAAAGAAGTTTGCCACATAAAAATAATTTGTATTCAGAGTGTTCAAAGAATTCCTTTGTTAATAAAACAATTGGAAACTGAGCAAAAGAAATAAGCAGTAAGAATCCAGTAAGAATTAATCATTGAACATGGACTTGAGCTCAGCATGAAGGGAATTTTAATTATACTAGTAACCAAGGGCAAAATTAATTACCATAAGAAAACTAAGTATATGTTTGTATTTAGTATAACAACATGGAGAAATTACAGCAGATTGCTAGGATCTCCTTGGACCAGTATGTCGGATACTCTAACATGCTGCTGGCAAGATTATAATGTGGGAGAACCACTATGGAACCAAAAAAAATCTAGTAATTTCAAAATGAATACACACCATAGAGTTTTCAACTCTATGGCCAAATATCCACCCTAGAAAACACCTACACACAGGAAGGATAGATATTAGTATATTCAAAGAAACATTGCTTGTGACAGAAAACTCTGGAAATAACCCGAATAAGAAACCAGCTCTTTGACAGCATGTACATTCAACAGAATATATTAAGAACTCTTTTAATTTTTATTTTATTTGTTGTGCTAGGGATTGCATTAGGGGCCTTGTTTATGCAACACAGGAGTTCCACAATTGATCCAGTCCCTAAACTACTCTTTAAAGTGCTATATTTAGTACCCTGGGTTAAAAAGAAACAGGTACAGAATAAGTCCATATACTATTTGAGGTGGTGGTTAAGCAGGACTTCCTATGGGCAGATCTGGCTTTCTACTGACTCTATGGAGTTGAAGATGACCCTGACCTTTTGGTCCTCTTCCGTTTTGTTCCTGAGCTCTGGGATTACAGATGGGCACTGCCATGTCTAGTCCAGATACTAATTTGTAAAATGTTTTTCAGAAAGACTGCCATGAGACTGAGGATACAGTGCAGTGATGGAGCATGTGCTCAGATTGTGTTAGGTTCTAGGTTTGATCCCTGGTGACAAAGGGCTGGGGGCAGGGTGGGGGTGGGGAGTCTTGCTAGTCAAGCCTGATGCTGTGCATCCAGAATCCCAGATAAGAGGAACACCAAGGGTGGTAGAATCACTGTACTCCTGGGGCTGGAGGCCAGCCTGGGCAACATGATTAGATCTCTCAAATGGGGGTGGTAGATGCTACAAGTGTTTTCTTTGGGTGTGTTCAATAAACATGCTTTGTATATACAATAGTAACAGTGGACATTGCTTGAGAGAGATAAAAACTGGGGCTGGGAGAGAGACTACATGGGGATAGAAATGGTTTTCAACTCCGTGGTAAGCATATTGAGACACAAAGTTAAGCAACTAAGTCTAGCCAGGAAGGGCTTCCCAATAACCCGAGCTCCAAAACCCTTGGCATAGTCTTGGCTTTCTGAGATACTGATTAAAAAATAAAAGCAAATTTTTATATTTGAATATGCTTTAAAATGATTCCTTCCAGTGAGGCAATACATTATTTTTATCATGAAACTTTAATAGCCTGTAATTTGTATATTATAAATGAGGAAATGTCACTGTGTAAGTAATGAATGTACAAAACCATGCAACTGACTACTACATTAAAGCAAAGCACAAATAACAAGATCTGACATCAGCTCTTTCTGTGCTAGTTCTCCATTGTCATGAGAATCCTAGCAAAAGGCAGATGCTTGGGGGTCTGCACTGCTGATTCAGAAGATTCAGTAAAATGCCGCTGCTTTCAGGCCCAAACCCCATGAATGTAGTTCACAAGGTGAGAATAAAAGCTGGAGACACAAATGTTTGCCAGCTCTAAAGTTGTAGGGTCCACTGGAAATGACCCAGGAGATTTTTGTTTTGTTTACTTTTAATTAAAAGCATCTATAATAAGATATACAGACTGCAATCTTTTAGTTAGAATTTTCTCATTTGTTTTAACTAGTAAGGAAACTATTCCAGTTTTGCAGAGAAATTTTAAAAGAATGTGATCACACATACCCAGCCTCCATTCTGACGTATCCATTCTCCTGTGTTATTCATTATGAATTCAGCCACCAAACTGGAAACTTGCTTGTAAGCATCCACATCCAAGCCAGTCTGCTCTTGTGGAAGTTTTTTGAGGAGAACACCCCCAAAAGCAAATATAGTCACAATCCTTCCCCAGTTAATGATGCCGTCTTCAAATTCTTTTTCCATTACTTGATTGAATATTGTTTTGGCAGTATCTATGGATTCCACATCAAAATCATCCAAGTATAGTTTCAGATTCTTTTCGACTTTTTTCTGAACTGAGAAAGCAACTCTTTGTAGCACCCTGGATGTTTTGCTTGGAGCCGATTCAAAAGCAGGAACCTGTAGTACATACTGAAGATAGTCCTCAGCCAGTGAGTGGATATACATGAACTCACAGTCAGTCATCTTCCCTGGCAGACCTAACTGGGACTGTCCACCTGAAGGCTGACGCAGCAACTAATACAAAGACAAGGTTGGGCAGCGGATGGGGTGATCATATTTGAACACTGCTGGAATTTCTCTTTCCATATGTGGGCTATGTGTGAAAGCAAAAGTTCGAACTGTGAAAGAGAAAAAATGTTTCAGAGAAATGCCACTTCCTCTTCCTCTTATGATTCAATTTAAACATCAAGAATGAGCGGATGTAGAGAATCAGATCCCTGTAAGTTCCTGGGAACTAGAGGCCCTTCAAAGTTGCTGTGATGACAATACTACAGTTGAAATGCAGATACACTAGATTGAGAGGAGAAAAGTTAGCTCCTTTCTTCTCATATTTATAATTTCTGATAGCAAACAATTTAGCTTTATGCCCAACTTAGTACATATTCTTTTTAATATGTACTTTTGTTTTATGCCTGTGCCTGAGTTTATGCAGCATGCTCTTACAGTGTCTGTGGAAACTGGGAGAGGGTGTTGGGCTCCTTAGAACAGGAGTTGCAGGCTATGGGTGCTGGGATATGAACCTGAGATACCTTGAAACAGCAGAAAGTGCTCTTAACTTCTGGGCTCCCTCTCTAGTCCTTCATACATATTCTTCAATCATATGTATTACCCTGTATCTGGGTCAGAAATCATGGGAGAAATTAGAAGGAGCAATGATGTTAGAGTCACAATGCCTGGTATCAGTTGTAGACAAGTCCTTCCTGTTTACTGTGGTTTGGTTGTGATCTGTACTTTGAAAAAGGAAGCCATCTAGAATGACTTTAGAGGGTTGAGGTAACACTGAAGGAGATGACCTAGATAATGTTACTGCCACCATGTCTGGTGAGATGTAGGGGCTTAGTGGTGCTGCCCTTCATTCTCTGATCAACTAGTGATGGCTTGGCTTCTCAGTTGCCCCAGTAAGTACAGAACTCCAGAGGTCCATTGTTTGAAGTTAAGAGCAAATCTCACATTTTGTTGAGCTTTGGTCTCAATTCGGAGAGAAGCTCGGTGGAGATGGTGAAATCAGTGGCTAAAGCAACATTGCAGACTTTGGGTTGGAGCGCAAGTCTCCTCACCTAAGTATGTGTGTAGCAGTGAAGGCGGCTACTGAATGCATGGAGGTGAGGAGCTGTGCTTATCTGACCACTTCAAACTGAAGAGCCAGTGGTGGAGAAATAGAGACAATTATATCCTGGGAAAAATCACGTGTTTTTCATTTTCCCTCCATATATGCTGTAATTTTAATTCTTTGCAGCAGATTGTTATGAGCAACTGCAAACATGGAAGGAAATTACATTTGCAACTTGTATTTATGATCAGTCAACAGAGTTGAGGAGGAAGGGAGAGAGGTTGCTTAGGGTGCTCAGAAATAGAAACATGTGGTAGCCATGGAAACATATGAGCTATTGATTCAGAGCCCCAGCTGATCTGTTTTAGACTTACCACCAACTTTGCCACAGATCCCATAATCTGTTTCCAGCCAGTGACATCAAGGCAGGACTGTGAAGCCACACTCCTATACAACATGTTGCACAACTTTCTACTACATGTACATTATATTACTCTACTTTCCAAGGGCTCTCAGAGCCTAAGCCTACTTCCCATACTTTGCTTCCTTTCTCACAAGGATCAGTCCTGGATTACTCTCTTGCAGCTTGCCAGTTTCTTCTGGCTCCGCCCCTACCTCCTCTCACAACATTTWCCTCAGCTATCTCCTTACATCCACTTRACATAAAGTCTTCTTTTTGGAGTACCCATACAGAACAGAACAATTCATGCTTATAGGGCCACTGTATTTCTATAAAATTTTACCATGCAAAATTCTT
>LOEQ01011434.1:12959-43602 GCA_001685075.1 Bramus lutescens
TTGCTAGAACTTCAAGCACTATGTTGAAGAGATATGGTGAGAGCGGACAGCCTTTTCTTGTTCCTGATTTTAGTGGAATTGCTTTGATTTTCTCTCCATTTAATTTGATATTAGCTGTTGGCTTGCTATATATTGCTATTATTATATTTAAGTATGAGCCTTGTATCCCTTCTCTGTAGCTCATGAAACCTTCTCGAAAATTGACCACATACTTGGTAACAAATCAAACTTCCACAGATACAAAAAAATCAATTTTTGTTTTATACACAACTAACACACATAACTAGGAAATGATTGTATTCAATGTTAGGCAGTTCATAACAGTGCTCTGTGTATATGTCTTTAGAGTTCAGGTGTGGGATTTCTCCACTTGTCATATCAAATCAATATTTAAAATGCTCTGGATTTGTGGAGCATTATACATGCCAAGATACCGACAGTAAGAGCCTTCATTAGAAGCTTTAAAATGTGCATTGCACAGTGGGTGGCTTGTCACATTATCTCATTTATTTCTGATCAGGGACAGTCAACCTGTGAAATGTATAAGAGAATTAATTAACCTCTATGCATTTGATCTTGAAAAATATTGGAATGCCTTGTGTTTTCTGCTTGTTTTGCCTTTGTTTCTGTTTTCAAGTGTTTTATAAAAAACACACACAAAGACACACTCATATCCTCAGCTATAAATAGAACAGTGGTCAGATATTAAGAGTCCCCGAATCTTTTGTGTATGTAAGACTGTATTTGTTCTTAAATACTACCTATGTAATAACCAAAACAAAACGTTTACAGTTTAAACATTTAAAGAAAGCCTTAAAACCTCCTTTCTTTGCCTTTACTATTCCAACCTCCATACACCTAGCTGATTATTATCCTGAATTCCATCATCTGAAGCTAGGTTTTCTTTTCCTTGTACATAGTATAAATGGAATCATAAATTTTTGTTTGTTGATGGTTGCCTTCTTTGTTCAATATGCAGTTTACAGATTTCCCCATGTTCATACCTGTAGCAATCACTTTTTTCCATTATTGCTGGCTGCTATTTTGCTCTGTGAATAGATCACAATTTATTCACCTATTCTATCACTGATTCATTCTTTCCAGTTTTGGTCTATTATAAATAAGGCTTCTGTGGACATTCTCATCCACGCTTTGCAGGAGCGTATGCATTCATTGCTCCTGGCTGTATGTCTAAGAATGCACTTGCCATGCAGAGGGCAGATATATACGCTCAGATTTAGCACTTTCTGCCACTTCCCACAAGTGAAGCTAACACATTTCATCCCCTTTGGCAATGCGAGAGAATCCCAGGGGCTCCAGGTCTTGAGAGCAAGGGATTTGCATTCTATTTCTGATGTCATTCATCATGCATCCCATATGCTTCCCTTAGCAGGTGCTCACTAAATGTTTGTGGAGGAGCACATCAGGCTCCCCCTTCTTTGTAAAAAAGTATTTAACCACATGGGAAGTCTGCTTTCTACCACATCCAGAGGATCCTTATCGTAAAACTCATGTGACAGCTTCCAAACGGTGTCTCGCTTCATGTTGCATTCAGAATGCTTCCCTCCTAAGAAATTATCATTACTTCAGCAATTCATCCTATCCTAAATAATTAAGTTGATAAAATCAATAAACACATGCATGTCTTTTTCTTTCAGGAGTTCACAATAGCCTGTAGTAGCTGTTATTGAAATGTGTGTCTTGGCTCCTCATTCGCAGGCCTTATTCTTTTACCTAGGAAGACAAGGGCAAGTACCATTGTTCAAAGGGTACTTGGATTGATAAGTCAATGTTTGTGCATGGAAGGATGCGAAAATGACAATCAAGCACAGAAAAATGCAATGAGGTTTGAATACTGCTTATGCAATATGGTAAACTTTGTGAGGGTTTTACAAACACTGTCTTACACATGCAAATTAATAAAAATGTTTACTCCTGAGTTGTTTTAAAAATTAGATAAAATTTTGAAGGATAAGAACCAAACCACTAGTAGTGATGACAGAAATAGAACCTGGACACAGCAAGGGATTATCACGAGAGACCTAAAAATGCACAGTTGGAGTCCCTTCACATTAGTATCCTTTTGAAAACGAAAGTAGCAGAGTAAGGCCAAGTATTCAACTGAGAGACAGACACCTGGACAAAAGAGGACAGAAAGGATGATTATGCCCCTTCTACTGCCTGTCTTGGTTAATATTCTAAATATCCCGTTGGAACTATCAAATGACTTGGATGAAAGCCCTGACTGCTGCATGATTATACCACCTGTGTCTAATATTTAGAGCACAGCTGAAAAAATGAACAAGAAAACCTAAAGGAGTGACTATTATGTACCAATTAGCTTGATAAAACGGCTCTACCTTCAAGGGACAAGTAACTACAACATAAAATAACTCTTCCTAGAGAAAGTGGCATGCCATTGGGCATGGAGAGATGAGCAGGCACAACCATTTCTTTAAAATGAGGTATGAAGAGACACATCTCATCCCGGTAATTTTATCAAGGAAATAAAGGTGCAGGAATGAATTGAAAGGGTTAGGCTCAGAAGTTCGGAGGGAACATGCAGTTTTATGGGAACCGAACTAGGATCTTGGAAAAAGCCTAGTGATTCTAGGACTGGCATGCCTACTCGCTGATGGGTGGCTTGTTTGGCAGAGAAAGCCAAAATCAGTGCATAGCCTGCTTTTCAGATGCTGAAATACGAATTGAGTGTTGCTGTTCCTCATCAGTGTTCAGTGTGGGCCCCACCTGATTTGTGCGGTGACAGGATGGATGCGGTGTTTAGACAGTAAGGCTTTAATTCTCTGCACACAGTTAGCATGGGAGACTGCTCCCTCTGACATTATTATGAGCCATGAAGTTCTCAGATTTTACTGCTTCAAGTGAATCAAGCCATTTTCCAAAATGAATTATGGATCATAAACCCTTGGGGTGGCTATAGTGTTGCATTTTTGCAAAATCCATATTCAGGGTGGACATTTGTTGAGCATATAACTATTATGAAGTGTTAGCCACAAAGTAAGTCTGGCTCGCACTTGACTAAGCAGCATAGGAGTTTAACATTTTCCTGTCTGAGAGTTGGCTACCCATCTGCTTTTAAATCTGATCAGCAGGGACTGTTACTTTAATTAGCACTCCAGTATAGGACCAAGGCCCAGGTAATGGTTCTTTGTATAATTCCTGAGCTAAAAACTTGCATCAGATTGAATTACATGAGTTTTTAAAAAGTATTTTAAAAATATAATAATATTTGTGAGTGTGTGTGTGTGTGTGTGTGTGCATGAATATATAAGGTCTCTATGCAGGGCCAGAAGAGGGAATCAGACCCCATGGTTCTGAAGTTACAGGAAATTTGAGCTACCAACTCAGGTCTTCTGCAAGAGCAGAATGTGCTCTTAACCAACGAGCCTTCTCTGTATCCCCAATATCTACATCAATTTTTAAAGAAAAATTACGTTATAAAATGCAATGATCATCTTTTTTCTATGAAAAAACCCTTTATCTTCCTTCTATCTTGCTTGACTAGAAAGTAATGGTAGAAAGACAAAGAAAGACAGTGACATAGAGATGGCAGAGCAATCAGAAAGGATGGGATTCAGAGAAGGGAAAGACAGTGAGAGAGAATCTCTCTCTCTCTCTCTCTCTCTCTCTGTGTGTGTGTGTGTGTGTGTGTGTGTGCCCTCTGTCTGTCTGTCTGTACTATGATGAGGGTTAAAGTGATAATATAAACAAGGACCAAGAGAAAAGGAAGGAGAAAGAATTGGAGATATAAGTAGCTGAGGCTCTTAGAACATGAATGGACAATGCTTGATTTATTCAGCCCAAGAACCCAAGCATATCCTCCCAATTTCCCCAATGCTCTTAAAGTTTTCTGTCATGTTGGTGCTCCTATCTGCCTTGGCTCAATGATGGCATTTGAGCTTATACCCTCCAACCCAGATCTAACCCAGCTAGACTTTCTCTTCTAAAGAAGGGATTCAACTTGTGGCATTTATTTGCTCTTTCAGACTACTGACTGGTAATGAGTATCAAGTGGGCAGAGCATAGTAGACACCAGTCTTGGATGCTCTGAGGAAACCAGGATCAGGGAGGATGAAGTCCAGCAAGACAGAATGAATTCTGAAAGACACTGCTCAAATGAGAAGAACACTCCTTTGTTAGAACTTAGGGGATAGGATGAGTCAAGAATGGCCTCTGCATAGAACCATGACTTCAAAGGACAGGACAACAAAAATGAGAGTGTAAGGAAAAATACCCAAAGTAGTAACATACATGGAGAGAAATTCAGCTCCAGATAGGTCAGGGTATTGAGCTATTAAAACAAATAAAATACTTTTTAAAAAATAATTTTTACACTGTGTGTTTCAGTGTCTTTTCTCACTGGTTGGTTGACTGCCAACACTAATGAAAGATTGTTGACATTTAAAAGTATATTTAATGGAAAAAACTAGGCATGGTGATTCATATCTTTATTCTCAGATCACAAGAGACAGACAAAGGCAGATCTCTGTGAGCTTAAGGCCATCTTGGTCTACATAGTGAGTTCTAGGACAGTAGTCAACAGCCAGAGCTCTGAAAAGACACCCTGTCTCATGCCAGATATATAGCTATATATGAGATATCCAGAGAGGTGTTTTGATAGGCATAGAGATCTTTTCTGTTGTTGTTTTTGTTTTTTTGAGACAAGATTTCTCTGTGCGGCTAGGGAGCCTGTCCTGGAACTCGCTTTGTAGACCAGGCTGACCTCAACCTCACAGAGATCNCTACCTCCCAGTGGTGCTGCAATTAAAGGTGTGTGCCACCACCGTCCAGCCACAGAAATCTTTCAATGGCTATTTCTATCTTCCCAATCAACTTTTTCCTTTCTTAAACCCTGTCATATTTGCTAGTGTGATGAGGAAACTTACTGTCCAATTTACTCTGAAATATCAAATATGTAATGCAATGCAATTTATCATAGTCAAGTTTCACTGTAACCTCCAGAATGTATCTGTCCTGCAGAACTGAAAGCGTGTTCTTAGGTCAGTTTCTCAGTCTCTCCTTAATCCCATCTTCTAGAAGCCAGAATTCCATCTTAGAGCACCGATTTCTCTCAAAATGCTTTCATTTCAGTGTATGTAGCATACAGGGTTTTACTTTTTGTTGTTGTTGTTTGAAGTGTGGGATATACCATGTTTTTTTTTTAAGTACTCCCCTTCACTGGGTGGTTGTAGTAATCTTACATGCAATCCACATGTTGTGGTAGTTCTGAGTAATGCCTCAGTAAAAATGTCAGTTTGAGAGATTATTTTTGTTTCCATTGGACTTCTTATGATTTGTTTATGAGGTGCCCCACCTCCATCAAATATTAAAGTTTGGTTTCAAGTTGATAGAGCTAATCATTGAGAGCTGGTTGGATCCTGCCCTTCCTGACACAATCTTCATGGGTTCGTTGCAGAATGGCATTAATAAAATCTAAGGTTTGATTGGAGGAAGTTGATCTTTTTTATTGGAGGAGGCTGGAAAGATATTCCTCACCCCTAGTTTCATCCTTTTCCTTTTCTCTCTGCATTTTGTCTGTAATGTTGTGAATCCCTACTTCCTCACATCTTCCTCCAGATGGTAGGTTGTGCCACTAAATCCAGAACAAAGGAATAAACTTTAAAAACAAAACTTTAAAATTATCAACCAACATAAATCTTTGCTCCATTGCATCCTCTCCTAAGCACTGGAAATCTAACCAAACATAATGTGGAACTCCTGGACTCTATAGCTGTCCTGTTCTAGTTTCATGGGAAACCTGCATGTAGGATTCTATAATGAATGCACTGATTATCATTTCCATGTCCAGTGTACTGTGTTCCTTTTCCTCTTCATCCTCACCAGCACTTCCTGAGGTGTGATCATCATCATCCTAACACCTGGCCACAGTTTTTATTCATACCCCACATCCTTGAAACAAGTGTCAAAACATAATGCCTGAACAAGAATATGGAAGGTAGGGCCCAGTGGGAGGGACTTAATTTTATTTGTTTTTTATTATAAATGTGTGTGTTTGTATGTATTTGTGTGATGCATGTGTAGATGTGCGCATACTACTGGATATTTGGAGACAGGGCACAACTTTGTGGAGCTGTTTTTCTCCCTTGTGTGGACCCTGGAGATGGAATTCACTTCAAGCCCTTTTACCCAATGAGCCATTTGGCTGCCTAGGAGGAGGTGTGTGGACGGTGTTAGGTCCATCCTTACACATATATTAGTACCTCTTGTAGTAGACACTAAGCCTGGAAGTTTGAGCTCCCTATTTTGTCTATGTTCTATACCAACCCCTCTTAACCTACGAGCTAAAAAAAGCTGGAAGTCCCTCGCTAGTTGCTGCCAATTGTAGTACTATAAAAATGCATTCTTGTTTTATAGGTTATCTGGGGATATTCTGTTACAGTACCACATACTAGACTAAGTCACAGATGCAAAACAACAAAGCATGGATTTGCACTTACCTGATAATAATTAATATTAAACATTGATTTCATATTAAACATTTTTTCTGAGAAATGTCTAGTCAGATTTTCTTCTACACATTTTAACTGAGTTACTTTCTTTCCAACTATATTTATACAAAATTTTTGTTTATTTTGTATATTCATTGTTAATTTGACATATAATTTGCAACTCTTTTCCAAAACTTACACACTCCTTGTTTTTTGTTTAGACATACTAGCTCCAAGAAAGCCTAGAACAATACCCAGGGTCTCCCCATCCCCATGGATCCTCTGTATGTACTAAATACAATGTACTATAGTATGTTACATACCGTTTAAAATTTTTAATAATATTCTCTTTGCAAGGAATGAGATGACAAACATATAGAGTTAAAAATGAAGTTCAACTTATCCTAGTTTCTACTTGTCCACAGGGGTAAATTTGCTGTTAAGTGTAGAATGACGTCTCAGTGTTGACTATCATGGGGGCTCATCTTGTCCTATCTTATCATTGAATGACATTTTTGGTGCATGTGATTAAGAAACATAATCCCAACTTAGAAAATTTTTCTGCAAAAGTATATCAGAAAGAAAGCAATCGTACCACTAGGCAAACGTTGACTATCCTAAAATGTAGATCCTCAAAAACCTGAAACCTGAAAGAAATTGACACTCCACAATGGTAAGCAGACAGTCTGCCAGATACATATTTCAAAGGTAAGCATACACTAGAAGTCAAGAATGGGGGCTGGATCATATCTTTGTCATTCATATCCTTACTCACTTTTGAGTTACCTGGGAGTGGGGTAGGGCCCCTGTGGAGTTTCATTGGTTTTATGCAAAGAGGAAATAATAGACTCAAAACTTGACAGAAGTCTGTAACCCTGACATTGGCAGGTCTACTTGAATTACACACATGTGTCTCAAAGAAACCAAGATATCTAGGTCAGTTATTTTTCGGTAATTGACTTTCAATGTTCCTCTTGCTAGGTCCTGGGGAAAACAACACCGAGCTGCAAAGCTGACAAGAGCCTTGAGACTGTAATCATAGCCATATACTTTATAAATAAATATTCTAAGGAAAAGAAGAAGGAGAAAGTTTCTTCCTTTTTTATAACAGAATTAAAATTAAAATTTTGGTTGGTCTTGGCACTTAATCATATTTTACCTTAATTCTCATTTTTGATCAGTTATTGGGTCAATATCACCCCTGTAAACTGGACACATTAATTTCAGAGAGGATATTCAAATAACTTAGAAGAGGCATCTAAAAAGATAGTCTATAGTATATACTAGTGTTCACCATCCCTTCCACTGCATTGGCTTGCCATGGCTTCGGTTTTGGCCTTCTGCCTTTATTTATATATTTGTTTTTGTTTTTTATTTGTTTATATAGCAATCAGATGATGATCATTTTAATTTTATTCCATTTGACTCAATTGTCTTATGTCTGATCTGCTCATACTTCACTATGCAGTTGAAGGACCCAGTGAGTCAGTGAGTCTGACAAAACCAAGGTTCCTGTGAATTTGCAAAAGGGAAGGATTAAAAAGATTAAAATGAGGTAAAAATACATGATATTGGCTTACAAATCCCGAATCCAGAGTGAAATCAAAACATGCTGAAAGTTCATGACAGAAAGGAAGAGGTGAGGACAAGGGGGAACCTTAAATTTGGAGACATAATCAAGGAAGCTGATGGTATTAACATGTGAATAAGGCTAGGCATGTGTTAAAGTTCCAGTGAGGAGGATAGCAGGATTGCACAATAAATCACAGATCAAAAGCTCCTCTTTAGAAGCCAAAGCATTGGGAAAGTTGGTGATAAACTACCAAATTCCTTGCATAAACAACTAAAACTACAGAAGGAGCCTCATGATGATACTCAGTTCTCCCAGGAATTAAAAACGTCTTTAGAATTGAAATGGTTTAATGTATGGACCACTGACTACAACAAGACAGCTAGAATGTAAAAATGATTCAAAACTTCATCTTCTCAGGGGGGAAGTGGGCTAGATGGTGAAATTGCTCACCTGTCTTTCTAGCAGTGGCAATCTAGAGCCAGGCTTATCCTGTTAAATGCTAAAAAGAGCGTGGACAGTAAATGGCTGGTTCCAGAAAGAACAGCACTGCACTGGAGGGAACTCTTTTGGGAATGGAGTGGATATAGCACATGTATTTAATGGGAATGCCCATCTAGACATCGGTAAAATGACTGAACGGATGAGTGAACCCACGCAGTACCACCATACCCCTCTGTCATTCCCTCTTAGAATGAGTTTCGCCTCTTACACAGGAGTGCTTTGCAAATGTGACAGACAGGAGATCTTGGGCAACTTTGATTCTATCTTCTGTTCAGTGTAGCATCTTGACTCAGGATTTAACTGTTCCACCTGGGCCCAGGAAAAAGGTTTCTCCCGGTTAATTACCACATGCTAACTCTGAAGTAGGATCCTCTCAAGAGCCCTCCTTCCACTGCTGAGTGCAGTCATTACCCCCAGTATCATCATAATCATAGCCTCCCTCCCTGGCCTTCTGCCTTTAAGCTTGGATTTAGAGTCTCAATTGCTTTGGATAAAATTTAATGTGGCACAGAATGCCACAGGAGAAAAATGACACTATAAAATGCACTTTAGGTCATGAGTCATTTTAGTTCTGGGCAGTATTTCCTTGGAGACAGCTCATTAACAGCTTGCTTCACCTAGGCTCTTATTCTGCTGATAGTAGCTCAGTAGGTAGATGTGGATGTGGGCATGGTATGTAAAGATCTTCAGCATCTGCCAAGAAGTAGTTGCCTTAGACCTACGTATTTATTAAGCAGGCATTGAGTGTACAATATGTTCTGGACTGAATGCTCATGCAAATTCATATATAAATGGGAGATGATTATATTTCATACATTAGCTTGGTATGTGGACTGAAGATTTTAATGATGAAAGCAATAGTAATAACCAAACAAATAGCACCATGTTGTTCATTGAATGCTTACTCTGTGCTAGACACTGTGCTGAGAATTCACACACATTATGTTAGTATGTCACCCTAGTTCCACAGTGTTGGTTTGTAATCTTATTTTTCCCTCCCAGTTCCTGGGATTGAACATGGGACCTTGTTTTTGCTTGGCAAATGAGATATTGTAAGCCCTACAAGATTAGTATCCTAGTAGGTTTCTATTGTTGTGATACATCCCATGACCAAAAGCAATTTGTAGAAGGAAAGGCTTATTTCAGCTTAGGCGAGTACTCCATCATGCAGTTGGAACAGGAACTCAGGGGATAAATTTGAAAGCAAGAACCAATTCAGAGACCATGGAGGAGTCTGTTTGCTTAACTGTTTCCCATGACTTATTCACTTTGTTTTTTTTTTTATACCACCTAGAACCATCTACCTAGGCATAGTGCTATCCTCAGTGGGTTGAATTCTTCCACAACCATCATTAATTAAGGAAATATTTGACAAGTTTGCCTAAAGGTCAGTCTGGTAGAGGCACTGTCTCAAATTGATATCTCTCCCCAGATGACGCTAACTTGTTTCAACCAGACAGAAACAAAAAACAGACAAACAAAACAGCAACCACAAAAGGAAAACAGTGCAATCGATTCATTTCTTGTAGGGAACCAACTTTGCTTTCCTCCTGGATTGGGATAGTAACATGATTCTAGAGTGTCATTAAATTATGATAATGGTTTGTGGCATGAGCTGGAAGAACATATGAATGTGATTCTTTTGCTAAAAGAAATGCCATTCATCTTTGTCTTACTTTGCCTTAAGCTCACTATGCAAAGGAGCTGGCATACTCTTTCTGCTTCAGTCTTGGCTGGGCTCCCTTTGCCTTCCAATCTGGGCTCTTCCCAGCTTCGTTTCTCTGAATAGCCTTATTTGTATTCTTAGATCACTGTCTCAAGTTACATTTTGTAACACAGTCTTGGATGGTTTAACTGACATCACAGGTGTTTCCTTTTCTTATCCAACAATACTTAAAGAGTCCAGAAAAGAACTTTGTGAATTTCTCAATTGCATGCCCTACATGTTAATTCATACTAAAATACACTTTTTAGTTTGATTTATCAAACTTTTTCCTTTATTTTTTTGCATATTATCTCTTGTGTATTGTTCAGCACATCTGTGTAACATACTGAGACTAAGGTCAGTTTAATAAAGCAACCATTTTATTATACTCATGGATTCTACGGGCCAGAAATTGAGATGCAGATTGAAGTACAATCTGCTCTTTCTCTATGATGCCCGTGACCTGATTTGGAGAGAGTCACGATCTGTGTGTTTGTTGAAAGAGGAGGTGACAAAATAGCTGGTGGGGCTATAATCTACCGGAGGTGTTTTTACTCATATCTGCTGACTGTGCTTCAGTTGTGTTTGGGGCTTCAGTTGCGCTGTCCCCTGAAACACCTAAACATGGATTCTGTATGGGATCCCTTGAAGTAGAGAAACTGAACTTTCCCTGTCTTACTGCAGGGATTTTAATAGCAAAAGTTAACATCCAAGGAGACCCAAGAAGGACTGTATTATCTGTTAGCAACAACCCTGTTAATTTTACAGTCATACTCAGCTTAGTCAGCACATACTCAAGCTCAAGATAAAGGTACCCACAGCATGCCTTTTCATGGGAAGAGATTCCTATTGTTACCAGCAGATCCTCAAATGACATGAGGGGTGTCCATGCCACTGTATTCAGAAAACACAGCTTACTCTACTTACCCTTTACTTTCTATAGCTATCTTTATATTATCTGCTTAAAGCAACACAAGGAAGCAGATAGATGTCACAGAGGTTAAAGCACCTGCCAGCAAATGTGAAGAGCAGGAGTTCAGACCCTGAGAACCCATTTAAACCCTTAAATTCACATATTAAAGTGTGATAGCCCATCTGAAATTCTATTCACAAAACAGAAACAAAAGATTCTAGAAGCAAGCTGGCTAGCTAGGCAAGTTAAATAGGTGAATTGAGCCTTCAGTTGAAAGCCTTAATGAATAATGTAAGGAGTAATCCAGGAAGATACCGAGTATCTAACTCTGACCTCCACATATACATGGAAACGCATGTCTAGGGGCCTGACCACAAAGGTTTTTCTATACAAATACAAATGTATATAAACACACACAAAGTATACTGTAGTATAAGTAGTGTATCTCATTCCTAGAACTTCAAAACATTGAAGTAGGTCTTTCAGGACTAAAATTAAGGCGTCAGACAAATGCTTTCTCTCTGAGAATGAGGGATGATTTTGCATTTCCCAATTATAGGATGTCCACATTGCTGGGAATATGACACTACATCAGTGTGTCCATCTCCCACAGCACTCTGTTTAATTTTCCTTTGAGGAGATGGTCAAAGAGTCATAGTTCCTTGGAAAGATCAAGGCAGATCACCCTTGTAGTGATAATTCATTTGTATTTTAATAAATAAAGCTTGCCTGAAGATCAAAGAGTAAAACAGCCGCACTAGTCAACTATACAGACTAGGAAGTGGTGGCATACACCTTTAATCCCAGGAGCCACAGTTGTTCGCCATAGAAACCAAGCGGTAATGGTGCACACCTTTAATCCCAGCAACGTAGAGGAATATAAGATGGGATAAGACAGGAACTTGCTCTCTTTCAGTCCGAGAATTAGAGGTAAGAACTCTTTAGTAGTTTGCCTGCTTTACTCTTTTGATCTTCAGGTTGAACCACAATTTTTGTCCCTGGGATTTTTGTTTTTTGATTTTTAGAGACAAGGTTTCTCTGTAGCTTTGAAATCTGTCCTGGATTGTAGACCAGGCTGGCCTCAAACTCATAGAGATATGCCTGCCTATGTCCCCCAAGTATTGGGACTAAAGGTGTGCACCACCACCACTCAGTTTTGTCTCTGGATTTTTATTATTTGTGCTACACAACTTATTTTCTTCTAATGTATACTTTGGGGAGCTTCATCACTGATTTATCCCTTAATTATAAATATTCCCATAGTGTTCCTTCATCTTAATATGTTGTTTCACCTGCATCTAATGAATGTTTTCTTTAAAAGAACCTAAGTGGACATTGATTTCTGTCTGTTCAGTTTACTAATAACTCGAAGTGTGCACAAACAGATATTTAATAAAAATGCATTGCCATAGTTGTCAAATGTTTTGTGGAAAGCCAAGCAGAATAAACAAGACTAAGTCAAGAATACAAGGTGACTTTTCCTAAGTTAATTGTTGAATTCTGTTTTAAGGTTTGTATAATTTTCCCAAATCCTGACATCAAGTATTGTTACTCTCAATAGAAGTATAGTGTATTAAAAAATTAAAATAAATAAGAAGTTGTTTGCTTTACCTGTATGTATCTATATTTAGGTTATAAATGGGCACCTTACCAAGAAAAATATTAAGAGAGTTTTTAATTCATTAGTAATCAATTTTAGATTGCCAGAATGAGCTGTCAATACTATAGTCAATGAAAAAGTGTGAAAAAGAGAAAAAAGAAATGCAAAGGAGTTTTAGGTGAGGTCACTGTGGAATATATTTTCTTTGAGTTATGTATGTAGAGTTGAACAAGTCAATGTGAAGAAAATATAGCTCAAAACTTTGAATCATCTAAATTCAAATTTTAGATATACACTTAATAAAAATGTCATGAAAGAACACTTAAACACCTTGTCTAATCCTTGTAGGAAGTATTATTGCAGAAGATGGGACAGATTGATCTTAAGAATAGATCAGGCATGTCTGTGACATATTATTTACTGCATGGACATGACATAGCCATTGCACACCTGGACTCATTGGAGCCGACTCAAGAGTACAAGTCATGCTCAAGATCAATTAAGTCAACCCAAATCCCAGCAAGGTCAACGGGTAGTCTCATGAAGTCCCAGCTCTAGCTGAGAATCTGTTGACTATTGATGGTTTCTGGGAAAGAGTCAGTTTTCTTCATAAATGCAATCCATGAGTGACGATGCATGCTCAGGTAGGTGGTCACACTCCTGTGCACATATAAGCAATAGAGAAGAGAGGGAGAGAGAGCAGCTGATAGGAAAAAAAGGGGGGTGATGGGACAGGCACTGGAATGGTGAAGATGGGGTGAATTATACTAAAATACATGCATAAAATAAACAACTGAAATGTTTCCTAAATATATTTAAATAGGTATTAAATACCCATTATCAGCAAATGTTTATCCTAGGACATGTTTATGGGCCCTGCAGAAATGAGAAATACAATATGTGTGAACCTTTACTGATTGAAGGCCTCCATATGAGGTAGGAGATATAAACACAAAATTATATCTGGACACACAGAATTGTACATGTGAGGCAGGGCACAGAAAGTCAGTCCTTTCTGGGGTCGATGGAAGTAAATTACCAAGTTTTGTTTTCTTCTTTTACTGTTTGGCCTAATCAAGTCACCATCAACAGCTTCTTAGTCTACTAACCTTTGCTTTCACTGAGACTCACAAAATATATAAATGCTGAATGGTAACTTACCATTCAAAGGTAGGGCAGTTTGACATACAAGATAGGGCTCCACAATTTAAGTACATCAGAAAGCTGCACAATGGCTGGGGTGAGGAAAATCAGGACAGATTGAGACTGGAACAACAAAATAAAACAAAAACACATTTCTTTGGATAAGGGAGAAGGCAAAATTTTGATATCCAGGCTTGGAGCAGCTGCTGCTGCTTCAGGATGAGGAAGGGAACAGGGGAATTTACACCTCAGTGCTGGTATGCCATGCCTCAAAGCTTGAGAAACAGTACCAAAAGCTGATTTCCTTCGAGTGCTCACCCAACTCAACTCAAGGGGCAAGAGGGGCAAGAGGTGCATACAGATTTTGACAGACATAGAGTATAACCCAACTTGATTAGGGAGAAAGACTTCAAAGTTCCAAAACAGCCCCAACGGTAGAACATCCTCACTTCTCACAAAAATAATAAAAAAAAAACTTTGATGGCACTGATGACTTCATTATCCCCAAGATTTCAAAACAGCATCTATGAAAGATGGGTAGAAAGTAAAAGTCATAGGGAAGATATTTTCAAACTTGTGTTAAAAATAGATCAAAGTTGCTAAGGAAAAGAGAGGAGACAACACCAGGATGAACATCTAGATACTGGGTAATCAGTGGACTTGGATGTTTTTTTCACTCTATCAGCAATACCATGCTTTGATCCTACTTTGACCATGAAAGAGTAGTGTTGGAAGAGAATTTGAAGAAAAAAATTAGGAAATTTGTAAACCTATCTTGATACAGCCTGAGGCAAGTTATTATTACTATTTTTTTGGCTTTTGTTAATTAGTTACTTAAGGTCTCATCATTGACCTTAATATAATCAAAAAGTTTATTAAAGAAGAATTTTATAACGTGTAATTTCAGTAGCAATATTAATAAATTCTGTCACTAATGCTACCACTGCCTCATCTTTATCCTGCCTTGGTTTGTAGGAGACACATTAATAATGTATTGGTACCATTAGTTACAGGGCCACCCATGTTGTTCTGGGTACAAATTTACATCCTATTTCTTGTCTGCAGTCAGTATTGAGAGTTTATCCGGTTGTGTACTTCCACGAATTTCTACATAAACTGCTCTCCTTCCAAAATTCCATCCCACACATTTCCTGTTCTTGTCTGTTGTGTCTTACCCAATCACACTCAGTTCAGAAGTCGTCACTCCAGCCTTTCTCTTTCCCCCATCATTCCATTTACTGACACACTCCTAGGAGAACTTGAGCCTGATTTTAAGACTAGATGAGGTAGATATACAAGCACACTTACAGGCCTTCAGGATAGAACTCTGACTTACAATGAAGCTTCTTGCATCAATGTAGCGGTTGATGCACAAGCTCAGACTAAGATGACCAGGAATATCTTTTGAGCTTTTCAAATTGGAGATTAATAAACTCATCCATTTTGACCCTTATAAGATGGCATTATAAAAGTTGGAGAAAACTAAGATAATCCTGCAAAGAAACAGGCCTAGCCTAAGCTGGAGAGACATGTCTGAACATGATGAGGACAATGCCTCCATTTGCATCTTAAGACACACTCATCTCTGCTCTTTAGTGTGAACCATGCATACAACAAACCAGCAAGCAGAACACTCCATGTCAATCATTTGTCTCTTGCTCACCACCAGCAAGGCAGAGCTGTTGGAGAAAATAATTATTTATAACTGTGCCTTGACACTTGACACACCATCATCTTAGTTGTTCAATAAATATTTGTCCAACAAGAGAATAGAGATCAGTCTTGTTTATCAGGAATGTAGCTCCAGAGTACTCTATGATATCTACTGTAATAGTTTCAGGTGACTGACAGGTTGTAAATGTGGCAGCAGATTGGGTCTTCATTTTTAAAATAATTTCTCCAGTTGCATTCTATTGTATCTTCTACACATACACACACAACATACACACATACACACACACTCATACACACATACACACACGCACACTTCTACTCACAGTGTTTCCTCTACCTACTGCCCCTTCCTTGGTCTCTTCAGAAAACCTTCTGTAAAGCTCCTTTCAAATATCAAGTTTGCCAACTACTTCAGGATGCAACTCCTTTTAGACCTTGGGAGACATCCCTTTATCGCAACTGTAAGAGCAGATGACATTTTATTTATTTCATTATGTAAGAATCATTCATTTTCAAATCCATCTGGGCCGTTCCCAGAGGTTTTCTATTAAAGGAATAGCTTTTCAATTCAGATACATGTTCTCAGCTTCCGCTAGCTTATGGGCAAACAGTTAATACTCAACAAGTATTTGAAAAGAAATCATCCTAGAAATAGTTTTGCCCAAGTCCAAATTGAATACATTACACAGTACGTATTGTTCTATCACTTTTATAGGTGAGATGAGGTATTATTTTCATTTTGGAAAAAAGAATTTTCTTGATTATAGCAGTGTATCCTCAAACAGCCCATTTCTTGGCTGAAAAATAGAAAAGCTTATACATAAACACACATAGATAAATCATGCTAATTTCAATGTATTAAATTCTCAAGGCTCATCTCATGAAACAATCATTTTATTTCCCCCATCAGCCAGATACAACTTGAAATCTTCAAAAAAATAGAAGACACTGTCAGGTGAATATTTTCTATGAGGGAGTAATTGTGTTAGGAACTTTGATAATTTGTATCGTCATCCTCAACGCTATTCTCTGAAATGTACCATAGAGCAGTGGGTGTAACTCACCAATAGACCACTTGCTTAGAATGCACAAATGTGGGGGAAGGATTTCTGGATATGATAAATAAATAAATAAATTTTTATGCATGAAAGAACACAGATTCTAAATGTAGTCCCTAACTTCTAAATTTTTAAACTGAATGAAATTCAATTTAATTATTTTTGAGCACATAGATGGTATCAAAGTTTCTGCAAAAGAAATCAGAGCAATAAACATGGGGAAGGGTTAAACAAGGTTGTGTTCAATTGAGCAAAGCTTTTGAGAGAGTCACACAAAGTAATGACCTTCCCTAATTAGCTCTGCCAATCCTTGTCAATACTCTACAGCAAGGACTTAAAGTAGCTACTTAAATAGCAATTATTCAGAAATAGAAAGCAAACAAGAGGGACAAGGCAAATGTCCAGTTTAACTTACCATAGCATAGGAGAAGTATTTGTTAATGGAGACAGAGATTGGAACTGGCTCCTTAAGTCAAATATGGCTACCAAGCTAACTAGCTGAAATGTACTTACTTGTTACTTATTTCTCCTTTTGAACTAAATATTCTTTTTGGCTCTTCCTTTCATGTCCATCGTGCAAGTATGAAATTTCAGTACAGTGATAATATTTAATGACTTCTGAATTTGCATTTCATTGTCGACTCTTTCAGTGGAGTTTTTCCTTTCTCCTCATTTATATTGATCGTTTGTTTTTCTTGGTGTGAAACCCTTTAAGCATCATGTATAACGAAATCAAAACTAAGAACAAAGAGAAAAACTGAGAAGGAATCTAGTAACAAATAAAAACCCGAAGAGGAAATAAAAAATAGAATGCAAAATCAAATAAAAGCTAAAATAAATGCAGAAAAAATTAAAATTGAAAGATGGACGGGGTGGTTTTGAAATCTCCAGTTCCTCCTCTGTTGTGCTTGGAGCTCAAGTAAACACCCTTGACCACAGGCTGTGCAGATTGAGCTAGACTGCCCATGACTTTAAAATTGGTAACAAGTATAGGGATAGTCCTGGAAACCTGCTGCCCCTTGTTAGCATTCCTCTTCCCTGTAGAGCCACAGCGGTCCAAAGCAAACGCAGGTGGAGCAGTTTGTGTCTCACCTAATTATTTGAGGCAGAAAAATGGGCTAACTTGTGTTTTCTCTGCAGATGGTTTTATTCTGCACTTGAGGAGTGTGGCAAAATGCTAGCTAGTCCTGTATGCTATTCTCTTGCTCTGACACTCCATTTTGCATTCTGGTGGTTTCCAGTCTGTGTGCCTAGGCTTAAAGATGCCAAAGTTGTAGAAATGGGAGGAAGATCCTGACATGGGATAGAATTCACTTACCACATACCCCGGCAGAATAGGGTTTACAGGAACTCAGAATTCCACTTCCCTTTATGCTCTTCCCTTCACAGCCTCTTTGAAACCAAATGGGACTACTGTTGCTCAAAGCCACAGAGGCCTGATTTACTGAAGAGCTGAACCTGGGGACAATGCCCTCTGTTCAACCTTCTGCTTCTACTTGTTTGAAAGTCTCCGTGAGTTTGAATCATATATTCCTTTTGGAGTCAGAATTGTCTCCCATCTCTGGTCAATGCATCAAGGCATACACAGGGATTCTCTGATGTTCTTAAGCCATGTTCCTGACTCCTAGAGTATCAGGGACTCAGACAACATGCCACCTCCCACACTCTCTTCAGACTGAAGCACTCAGTGCTTCCACAGAGATGCAATGAGCTGCTTATCTTGGGATAGCTTGTTATGCAAACTCCATGACATTGATTTCAAGTCCTGGGCAGCAGCTTTCTGTGCAGTGTTGAGATTCTCTTTCTCAAGTTTTCTTCCTTCGAAGAATGATCCTTCTTTCCCAGAACATGATGCCAAGCACCAGCTTCTGGAATATTTCCTTTCTCACTTGCTTTGTAATTCACCAAAATCTCTGCATTTTATGAAGTTTATTTTCCAGTGTTTACCCACATTCACCTCCATACACACTACCTGCACTGCGTTTCACGTACCTCACAGAAGAGCCGACTGAGGCTATATGACTCTATTCTACCATTAACCATCACTTGGCATTATCTTTCAGCTTTTTTTTCCCAAGTGAAGCATGTGGAAAAAATGATGCATCCCAAGAATAGGAATTCAATCTTATCCTGCTACCCAATTCAAGATTGTTCTTATGAGGCACTGGGGAACTAGAATCCAGGTGATGGAAGACCACGGAAGTATTAGTACAATGTAGAACCAGTATAAAGCAAGCGTGCTTCATCTGGGATAACAGAGGGAAAAAGACACTAAAGGCCACACCATGCACTCAAACTGAACTTTTTAGTAAATGACCAGTAATTTCCATTATAATTTTTCCCCAAATATTATTTCCTGTGTCAGACTATCACTTAGGCCAGATCACGGTATTTCTAAAAGGAAATGACAACCTAAATTATTGCCCCCCATTTGTCTTCCTTTTCCTGTCTTGAGGCTTCAGATACCATGTGGAAGTTGCCCATAAAAATATAATAAAAATTGCTAGAGTTTACTTTATGCCTTTAGTCTGATCTAGTAAGATAGAAAAAATGTCCATTAGTTATCAAATATAAATAAATGGTTCTGATGATTCTACATGCAAATTAAATGTTCTGATTTTTTTACGTATAAGAGTAAACAATATCATACAAATAATTATTTTTTCTTTACCTAAAATCATGCTATATCTCAAGTAAAAACTAACATACCAAAAGAGATATTAAAGGAACTGAAAGTGGGATTTCATTTTCCTGTCTCAAAGAGCTCTCTGGGTACATTTTGTAGTTACTGTACGAGCCAACTGTAGAAATTTCTACATTATTGTCATAGAGATACTCTGTGGCCATTTGACATCTATGCTCTCTGCACCCACGGCCTCATATTGCATAAGATTTTACTGGTGTTAGACAGATCCATGAATTTTCTGTGAACAACTGTATCAAGCAAACTTTGCCTTCCTAGACAGGATTCTCATGGTGAAAGCCTTTCTGTATTAGACTCCCAGTCATATGTTCTCCCACATAGGTTCTGCTGTACCTCAGACACTTGAGAGGCTAGACACTACTGCTTGAAGTTGCTTTTAGTCAGTCAAATAATGGCAGAGAAGTTATTACTTTTATTATCTTTTTTCAATTATCTTTTGAAAGTATTTAAGCCGGAAATTAGGATAAAATTCCATCTATTCATTGTACACTTCAGATATGTATAAGTTATAACTCTATTTGGTGACGATTTCGAACATTTTTTACTATTTGTCACGTTCTCTTTCTGTATAACTATCTCACATGATGCAAATTAATAGGCTTCATTTATATGCCTTGTATCAGTTCAGATAGTTTGAATGAGATTTACAATTCACTTAAACCTGAATTTATTTTGTTCATTAAAATATGGGAATTTTCCTTCCCCACGTGTTCTTCCTTTAGGTACAGGTAGAAATCACTACAAGGGCTGTAAAGGATTAGATTCCCACTCTCAGGGTAGTTTTCTCTGGGTGTAGGGTATGGACATTTACACGTACACATTGGGCTTAAGTTCCAGGCAGCTCAGATTTGAAGCAATGATTCCAAATCTCCCTTCTTCTTCTTCCAGATTGCCCTTGCCAGCGGCATTGCCATCTGTAACTGCTCTCTGGTGGCATCCTCAGCTGCATGACACACCTGTGCTGGAGCAGGCAGTTGAGCATCTGACATGATACTTTGCATTATTCATTTTGTGTTCTGGTTCTCCCCAGACTGACACACATCAAAGGCATCAGCAATTCTGAGATTGGCAAGATGAAAACTTTTTCTCCATTTTCATGTCAAACTAGCCGTGTGTGTTTTCTGGTTTCCCTATAAATCTCATAAATACAAATTAAGTAACTGGTCCTCAGAATAAGAAAACAGAGCTGCCACATTGCTCCCAACTAATGCTTAGTTCCCAAACCAAAGCATGGAAACTCCTCTCCTCAGGATCTAAGGGGATCTGTGTGCCATGAGAATCACTGTTCTGGAATTTAGCCAGGGAGGTAAAAGTGAGAAAGTGGCTGTTATTTTAGGGTCTAATTACTGAATGAAACATTTAAAACTACAACCAGCTAAGCAACTAAACACTCCCCTTATCCCATCTTTGCTTCATTCTTTCAGTATGTAAAATATGACCCAGGAAGAAATTAGCCCCACTAAAGTACCAGATCTCATAGTATCTGTTCACCTGAGTCCATGGTTGGTAACTGTTAATGTCATAGTCATAACATGTAGACTGGAAACTTGCCTGTAAAAGGCCCAGAAGCAGTTTCTATCTCTTTTACATTCAGATTTTAGAAGAATAACAAATCATACAGAGAGGAGTAAAAAGACACTCTTTGAAGCATCAATTATTCTATTTACTACATGATAACATCATCATAAAGATGTGCAATAAAGAAAATAGAAAAGAATTAGTATTTGTAACTTAGATTTTTCAATTCTTAGATTAACTTCTGAAAAAAAAACTTAAAAAAAGAAATTCCAAATTTCTTTTTTCTTAATTTTTTCATTTATTTTATGTACCAACCATAGTTTCCCCTTCCTCCTCTTCTGTTTCCTCCACCCACCTCCTTTTAACAACCCCCCATCCATTCCTTCTCTACCTCCATTCAGAAAGGGGCAGCCCCGCTCCATGAGCGTCGACAAAGCACGACACATCAAGTTGAGGCAGGACTAAGCTCCTCCCCCTTTATCAAGGTTGGTCAAAGCAACCCCGCACTGAGAATGGGTTTTGAAGGGCCATCTCAAGTGCCAGGGACAGGTCTTGGTCCTATTACTAGGAATACAACAAACAGACCAAGCTACACAACTGTTACACACATTCATAGGGCCTAGGTTGGTCCCATGTAGGCTCCGTAGCTGTCCATCCAAAGTGAGTTACCTTCTAGGAGCTCATGTTTGCTGCCTCTGTGGGTTTCCCTGTCATGACTTTGACCCTCCCTGCCTCATACAATCCTTCTTCTCTTCACCAGGACTTTCAGAGCTCAGCTCAGGGCTTGGCTGTGGATCTCTACAACAACTTCCATCAATTACTGGATGAATGCTCTCTGATCACAATTAGAGTCGTCACCAGTCTGTACAGGAGAAGACCAGGTCAGGCACACTCTCTACTATTGCTACGAGTCTTGGCTGTGGTTTTCTACTTCTCTATTCTTTCTCTATTGAAACTTCCTGGGTGACTGCTTCAATCTCTTTGCTTATGACCTATTCAAGAGCATAAGTCAAGTACAGGCAGAGCTGAAGAGTGGTTACATGGCACACTGAGTGGGGGAATGTGAGTTCTTGGTAAGCTGTGCAAATTTACATGAGCACAGCATTTTAATAAATAAGAATGGGCTCTCTGGCCCCTGTGTGTCATCAACGAGTCAAAATGAGCGACCTTTGGCCAGACAGTCTGTTTCCTTGAACATCATTTTTTGAGATACTGAATCAGGAGGACAAAAAGTGAGACAGTTTATTTGTTTCTAAAGGACACTCTTATCTGGAGGCTTTTGTTTTGCTGTATTATATACCAGATGGTATTGGCCTTGAGAAATAACTTAGTCAGTGTGCATGCATGTGTGTACTATGTGCTCACACCCGTGGATGCTATAAGACAGCCTTAAGTATTATTTCTTGCGAATTTCTTTACTTTATGTGGAGGTCCTCTCATTGGACCAGAAAGGACTCACTCAGCATGCTATGCTGGCTAGTTACTGAGCCACAAGAGACAATACACTTCCTTTATCACCCTTTTCAGAATTCTGTTAAGTTAGAACCCATTACAGTGTGTTTCAGGGACCCTGGAATTACTTCTTGTAGGTCAGGAAAAATCTCTACATTATGTTTCTATACTCAATGTCCAGCATGTGCTCAGTGTATCTATATGGGAGGCTAAGTCCTCTGTCTGTCATCACACAAAACAAAGAGAGTTACTGGCTGGAGAAATCTCATTACAGTACTTTTCCCTGAGTATAGAGAAATGGACGAGCAGTTAAGACCACGAGAACACATGCTATTTTCCTTATGGACCTGAGATTGGTTCAAAGTATCTGTGTCAGCTGGTTAACAACTACCTTTAATTCCAGCTCCCTGAAAACACATGACTCCTGGGGAACAAGAACGCCCATCCTATACACACACACATACATATGCCTATGAACCACACACACACAGGCACACACATGCAAACATCACACACATGTACACACATATACATAGGCACACACACATACAAACACACATACAGACACATACAAACAGACACACACAAAAGACAATTCAAATATCTTTAAAAATTTTTTTATTAATTAAATTTTATTAATTTGTTTTACATTCTGACCAAAGTTTGCCCTCCCTCCTCTCCTTCCATTCTCTCACTGGCCTCTCTTATGCCCTACCCCCAATACACACCTCATCTGTATCTGTTCAGAAAGGGACATGCCTCCCTTGCATGTCAACAAAGAACGACAAAGCAAGTTCAGATAAGACTAAGCTCTTCCCTTTGTATTAAGGCTTGGTAAGGCAATCCAGCATGAGGAATAGGTTCCCAAAAGCCAGCCAAAGCATCAGGGACAGGCCCTGATTTCACTGCTAGGAGTTTCAGAAGTAGACCAAGCTACACAACTGTCATACACATAGAGGACCTAGGTCTGTCCCATCCAGGCTCCTCTGAGCCCAGGTTTGTTATCTCTATGGGTTGTCTTGTGATGACCTTGAACCCTGGTATAATCCAACCCTGGTAAAAATCCTTCCTCCTTCTCTTCAACAGGATCCATGGAGTTTGGTTGTTTATCTTGACATCTGCTTCCATCTGTCATTGGAAGAAGGCCCTCTGATGACAATTAGGGTACTCATCAATCTGACTGCAGGAGTTCAGGCTACCTATATACTATTGCTAGGAGTCTTACCTGAATTGATCCTTGTAAATTCATGGGCATTTCCCTTGCACCATGCTTTTACCTGAAACTCATCCGTACCCCTCCCTTCAAGACTTCTCTTCCATTACTCTCTCCATCCGTCCCCTTCCCAACCTGATCCCTCATGTTTCCATCCTCACCCACACTCAGTTGACCCAGGAGATCTCTTCTATTTCCCCTTCCGAAGAAAATTCATGCATTCCTCTTTGGACCCTCATTGTTACTACCCTTTCTGGGGCGGTGTATTGTAGCCTGGTTATCCTTTCCTTTACAGCTAAAATCCACTTATGAGTGAGTACATACCATGTTTGTCTCTCTGTGGCTGAGTTACCTTAGACAGAATGATTTTTTTCTAGTTCCATCAATTTCTTTCAAATTTCCTGATGTCATTGTTTTTAACAGCTGAGTCAAACTCTATTGTGTAAATGTACCATATTTTCTCTATACATTCTTGAGGGACATCAATGTTGTTTCCAGATTCTTGACTATTAGGATTAATGCTGCTATGAACATAGTTTAGCAAGTGTCTTTGTGGTATCAAATATCTCTTTAAGAAAAGAAAAAAGAATTTTTTTAAAAAAAAACTTTTGACATGTTCATCTTGAACTCAGGTCCTCAAGCGTAATAGCATATGCCAGACAAACTGATCCATCATCAATGTATTTCCCCAGTTCCCCCAAATACTGTATCACTTCATCTTACCATGATGTAAGCTATAGACTTAATACCAGTGATTGCATAACTAAATTTAAGAATTTCTTTTCTGAAATCACCTAACAACCAGAGAGAAGGCTGTGACTACTTGCTCTGACCTTCCACATCCTGACCCAGTTTCTCTCTCCTCTTCGTATACCTTTCCCATCCCGTTACTGCTTTGACCGCTCGGAGCTCGAAGTGCATCTGCTCTGCACCTTCCCAATTTACTCCACACTCTTATACCCTGCTTCTAGCCAGAATTATCCCTAATAGACCTTGCGGAGCTCCAATATTGAAAATATCCATTGCTCATTAACAGATTAAGCAAAAGTTGCTAAATAATGATGATGGCCATAATTATAGAAAGAGTCTAAATACAAAATAAATTTTGAATCAGATTAGAATGCAGAGGAAAATTCAATTTTCCAATTTCCACTGCCAAGAAGAGAAACTACTGCCGGGCGGAATTCGATACAGGTCTGCTTGTAACTGAGCAGTGAGCCCAGCATGCTATAACTAAAAATGAAACCAAAACAGATGACTACCAAGTAACGAGGTGTTTCACTTTCCAGCTCCATCTTGGCCTTTGTACTCCTTGTCTCCATAGCATCAACGAATTCCCTTCCTCTTATGATTGCACAAGGATATTAAATAGGCTTTTGTACAATTCTGGATTACTCTAATCTTTCAGCCTTTTAATTTAAAAGAATCCCTTATTGACCGTGCATTTATTACATGATAAAAATACTTCCTCCCTATTGCAGCACCGTGGTCTCAGACATCGGTTCCATTTCATCCTTTCCATGTTCTGGTGTATTCTGTAGGCCAATAACACTGGACGCCTTCCTGAAAAGCCAGCTTACCAGGAGTGTCTTGAGAAGTACAGGGAAGATATAACCAAGATTCATCTTTTGTTATGCCCAAGGTAGTTGTGATTGATAGAAATGGTACACAAAGAACACACAGAAAACGACGAACTCAGCAGTTAAACTGTATACTGATAACCATCCTCCCCCACTCCAGAGCATTCCTCCGCCATGCTTTCTTGCTCAGTTCTTCTTGTTAATACTGCAACGGCCGGATACTAACTTCTGCTTAGAATGCGTATGTATCCTTTCGAAATGAATCTAAATCTATTGTGTTCTTACTCTGCACAGCACTCTTTAAGATTTGGTCTCAAGACTTTTAATCCTCACATTCTCCCGGAGAGAGGCAAGGCTTCAAGCCCTTAACCATAAGACAGTCCGTACATTGTTTCAAGTCTTAAAATGTAGATCCAGAGGTCAGCAGTGTTTCCAGTATGCAATCAAATATGTCTCTTAATGACAGATGCTTTCTTTCACCACAAGGATGTGTGTTATTTCCTGAGATACATGAATAAATTCTTTGATTTTCATACTGAGAAGAAGTTAAACCCTGAGTCATTACTTTCATATCACAAATAAGATACACATTTTTATGTCAAATAAGTAACATGCACATTGTTTTGATTCACAAAACTCTCATAAGGTGAATAAAAGAGGATTTAGTTGTCAAAATTTCTTGTCTCAAACTTTATAGCAAATATCTCTGTGACCTTAATCTGTTCTGACACATCTCTGGGTATCAGCTTTGATGCCAGTCAAAGTGTTGATGTTTATGAGAAAGAGCTGCCATGTGATGATAATTAGCATTTTTTACTGCACTGTATCCCCCCATCACATCTTGCCATAATGTGTTAGACTCCTTTGTATGACTTTCATGCCTCAGCTGCAACTTTTGCCTGGTATTTGATGATACAAATGAATCAATCAGTTCCTCCTCTTTAGAATTTAATAGTTAAAGAGATATACATTGGACACAGATAAAAATTCAAACCTCCTGTCTGTTTTACTATTGGTGAGTCTCAACTTGAGAACAAAGCTGATGATATCTGTGCCTTTTACCACACTTATTGTTTGAAGTTCTTGGATACATAAGTGGTAAATGTTGTGTCAGTAGCAAGACAATCCATCCAGTCATTCTCCCAGTTGCCTTGGACTGTATCCTATGTTCTTGTACTTCATGTACTTCTTCATTTTCCCTTCATACAACAAAGAACAAAGGAGACAAAACACAAACCTTGCAGGAATCTGTTCATCTTCAGTACATGTCCCTGGATATCTCTGAGCCCGTCATCAAAATATGAAACCTAAAGATGACTCTTCCATGCTCACTGCATAGCAGCAAATTTAAAGGTTACTGAGGATGCTCCATGTGAAGCCAGACAGATTTCAGGGATTCGGAGCAGTTAAAACATGCTCTCACATTCAATAGGCATATACAAGATCGACATCTGCCTCTCACAATGGTAAGGGCAATTTCAGAAAAGGTTTCTTATACTACAAAAAAAGGAAGGCATTATAGGACTACATTACAATTGCTAACATAGATTTCAGATGCAGAAAATGACCTGATCCCTTACATATATATATTTTTATGTCATGCTCTTGGAGAATATGCAAAAAAAAATACAGTCAGAGTAAAGGGAAGCCCGATATTTGTCCTTAGAGGGCTCTGTTGAAGATGGAGACACAGCACTGTGCCTGAAGCCAGGCACTCCTCTCTATGCTTTCTTCTACTCCCCGAGCAATGGCAAGCAATGGAGTTTATTTTGTCATCATCTTATTTACCACAGCTCCAAAATAAACTCTCTTGGGCTAGCCAGGATGTGTTAAGTATGACCTAAAGAAAATAGAAAAAATAAAACCAATAAGATATAAATGATAACATTCTGACACAAATTTTTATACGATGCAATTGCAGCATCATAGCACTAAGGTACCAAAAAGAGCAGATAAAATTTTGGCTAGCTCAAAACTCCAGGGCTCTCTCAACAGAACATTTAAACTTTACCAAGAAAGCTGCATGGGACCACGGAGATGCCTCATCAGTTAGGTGTATGTACTTCTCTTGCAGAGGATCTGAGTGCAGATTCCAGCATCCATATCAGGCTCCTATAGCTCCAGCTCTAGGAAATCTAATGCTCTGGTCTCAGCAAACACCTTCAGCTCATCCCCATCCCCAGACACGAACACACATACACAAACTTAATTAATAAATAATAAAGATACATCTTAAGAACTAAATACATAAATATACCACACAGAACAACTAGAAATGTGACTATTATCTATTCTTATTTTATAAGTTTTATAATATACCTTAATCTAAACAAAGTGATGAAGAAGGAAGTAATATTTCTCTGATCAAAATGACTGATGAGGAAACAAAATTCCAAAGTTAAATAGTTGGGAAGGGTTTGGAAATATGACTGAGGTTAAGAACTTTGACTGTTCTTACAGAAAACCTGGTGTTGATTCTCAGCAATCATTAAGGCAGCGCACAACAGGACGTAACTCCAGTCCCACGGAGTCTGGTGCCATCTCCTGGCATTCCCCAGTATTACAGTTATATGATGCTCAGGCATCATTTACGTGATGCAGGAAAACACCTATACATATCCCTACAGTACCAGTTGCCCTACAGTACCAGTTGTAATGTATCGTGTATCACCATGAAAGTGAATCGGTACAATTTACCACAGATTCAAGTCCTTAGAAACATGCATTTTTTTTCTCTTAATGGGGAAAAAGAAATCTTTCACTGGGGTTGAGTGTTCAACTGAGTTACAAATTTGCTCAGTAACATTAAAGGTGTTACTGTCAATTATGTGCCCTTTGGGTCAGAGAATAACATCAAGGCAAGAGGACCAAACACAAGTCTATATATGGATGAGAACTTTTGACTTAAGATGTTGTTTTATTGGGACTTTTACCACTGTGAAATATGTACAAATAAACAATGTAAATAGAAAAGGGTTGACAGCCGTGATTAACAATACCCTTCAAAGACATATTGTGCCCCAGTGATATGCTTTCTTTACCTGTCCCATTTCCCACATCTCTGTTGTCCCTTAACTTGGAATTTGAGTCTACCCATTAATCATACCATAGTTTAGCTGAGGGCCCTAAAGATCTTATTAGTGAAGGTGTGCTTTATTCATTTCCTGGGTGTCTCTCAGCTAATTGAGTTGAAACTATCTTAACTACTGCTATGATTAGCAATCAAATATGTATGCTCTCTTTATTTCATTTTTTAATTAATAAGTTAATGTGCTTATTAATACTCACTCTGTAGGTATGACTTGACTCACTTATGTAACTATGTAGACCAGGCTGGCCTTGAATTTTCAGAAATTCCAGGCTTCCGCACTCTAAGTGCTGAGATTATAGATTTGTAGGCTTTGAATAAAACAGATGACCCTCCATCACACAGGTCATTTGACTTTGTCAGCAGGAATTAAGAGACAGAGAAAAAAAAACACCCTTCCTTTTCCTTTATGGCTAACCACGGGAAGAAGATCATGGCTAACCACGAAGAAAATCCTGCCCACAGCTGGGACTGGAACGTGTATATTTGCATGGGTCTCCATAGAGCAGCCCCACTTTAAATGCTGCAACCACAGATCCCACAGTGACTCAATTCCACCTATTAAATCACACATTTAGATCTTCTGGGTCACTCTTTTCTGCCCTGTCTGTCTCTCCCCTCCACTTGTTTCTCAGAAAATCTCTCTCGTCAAAGAATCTGTCTCTCCACCAAGGACAAAGGGGTGATCTTTTTCTTTGGAAAAAACTTGATGCAGGAGGTAGATATATTAAACTTAATGTAGTTAGCATGGTACTTAGCATAAGATGTTGACATCTTTCTTTTGGTTTGAACTAGATAAAGGCTATTGCAACTGACACATGGTGGCAAACGGATGATAGGCAGCATGGAGAAGCATTAGTGAATGAAAAAAAAGGAATGAAATAGAATATTTAAGAGTTATGCAGAAACTCTATTGAAGGAAATATAAGATAGAAGTGAGTTTTTATCAATGGAAACACTATTATGGTTAATAAGAATCAGCCAAAGTTGATAAAAAGATTAAAAAATAAATACCATTCTACATATAAACAATGATTAAAGAATTGTAAAACATATTTCTTTTGGGGGGCTTCAAGCCAAGGTTATTCTGTGTTACAGTCCTAGCTGTCCTGGAACTAGCGTTTGTAGACCAGGTTAGCCACAGATTTACAGAGATAAGTCAGCCTCTACCTCCCAAGTGCTGGGATTAAAGGCATGTGCCACCACCGCCCAGCTAGAATTGTAAAACTTTTAATTGCATTTACAATGTGAATATTGGTGTGGTGTGGTGATCACACGTATAACCCTAGCTCTTGGGAGGCAGAGGCAGGTAGCTAGAATGATCTACGTAGTAAGTTGCAGGACAGTCAGGGCTATGTAGAAAGAAAACATCTCAAACAAAAATCAAAAAAGGAAAAAAAACATTCTAACACTAAATTGGTAACTAAATAAGTACATCATTAAACAAATGCCCAACAGCTAACAAAGCAAGTTCTTAAGTTAGATACTGTGCTAAAATATCTGTTCTATTAATATAAGCATAACAGCTTTCTCAAAACTGTCATACAATTTCCCAGAATCAGATTAGAAGCCTCCTAATACTCCTGTTCAATCCATTCAGTCATCCCATCTCAATCCTACATTTATCTGAAATTCTTAGTCATTTTTGCTTTCTATTGTAATGTAACTCATTCATTATTGTGACTTTTGACTATCTATTCCCATGCCTGATGAGTTTTAAAATTCCCAAGACTTCAACTTTTTATCCCTTTGTTTTGTTCTGAGACAGAATCTTTCAATGTAACCCAGGCTGCCCTTGAATCCATCATCCTCCTTCCTTACAGGCATACAGCATTATTCTGTTTTAGCCTCTGTACAAAAACTACCATAAAGCTAACTATGTCAGGAGCCAGTGAGGTCATGCACACCAGTTTCTCCAGATACTTGGAAAGTTGAAATAGGAAGGCCAAGTGAGTTCCAACTGACATGTATGTATAGACAAACATACAATCACTCATGTAACTTACATATATTTCTGAATATAAGCATATACGTATTTGCACCTATATTTAATTTTAAATTTGTATTTCTATTAAATATTTAATATTAGGATACTTGTCTATATTTATGTGAAAATATGTACAGTGTATAAATAATGCTGAAATACATTATAGATATTTACACACATAACACCTACAAGAGAACTGGAGCAAGTTTTCCTGTTCAAAACTACTTTGTACCCATTTGCTGCCTCTCATTTGTTCTTGTGGCCTAAAATTGTAAATCTTTAGACATGAGTCAGATAATGAACAGATGTCTGACAAATTTTTAACTGATGTTGGTTTTAAAGAGCAGGCAAAGAAAAAACTGCATGTTTCTCTTTGAAAATTCACTGCAACAAGAGGACTTGTCATTTCAGCTTTTTTATACTTTTTTATTAAAAATTTCCACCTCCTCCCATTTCCCTCCCAT